>JAGXEW010000551.1:0-83360 GCA_030684275.1 Acipenser oxyrinchus oxyrinchus
ACAGACTGATGCCTCGGAAGTGGGGTTGAAGCTGTATTGTCACAGGTTCGAGGGGAGGAACATCCAATTGGATACCTCAATCGGAAGTTACTTCAGAGAAAAAAATACGCCATTGTTGAGAAAGAATGCCTAGCCGTAAAGTGGGCTATAGAATCCTTTAGATATTACCTCCTTGGCAGAGAGTTCACCCTGGTGACCAGCCATGCTCCACTAAAGTGGATGAAAGAGAATAAGGAAGAGACTCGCTGGTTTCTAGCCCTCCAACTGTATAAATTCAAGATAGAACATAGGAGTGGTACCAAAAACGCTAATGCAGATGGGTTGTCCAGGATGTACAACATTAGTAGGGCCACTCAAACCGGTGGGTTGGAGCTGAGGGGGATATGTGAGGAAAAAGGGCAGGGGCCATTTAAGAAAACAACCATGTAAGGGAAAAACTACATATCCCAGAATACACAACACCGTAGTCAGGAAGGGGCGGGGCTAGGGATGTAAAAGGAAGCAGGCAGAACAAGCCTGAGTGTGTTGTAGTGGGGAGACAATCCCGGGTTTGTCCTGTTTGCCATTTTACCTGAAGAAAATCTGCATTTACTAAGTACAGATTGCAACACATGAATGTATAACAGAAGTTTTGATCTTTAGAAGAAGTTAGTTTACTTAGCGAACGTTTTGTTTAAAAGATTTATTTTGCGTTTGGTTGCGGGTTTGTTTGTTTGTTTCCTGCACCAACACGGTTTGTTTTGAGTTGGTTGTTTTTGTTTATTTTGGTTCGCTGCATGAAGGAATACTCTTTCACGGCGTAGAGGGCTGTGTGATTATAAAGAATATCGGATACGAGCTGTTTTGAAAACATTACAGGAAACTGTACACAGGACAACAAAAGGGGAAATCTTTTATTTGTTTATGAACTCTGTTGTTTGTGCACACAGCTCTGGTAGAGTTGATCACGTGACCCGGGTGATACACTACGCCAAGAAACACCTGGGCTATGTTGCTCTTGCTTTCCAAAGGAGAGAACGCTGTTCGACTTACCTGTGTTGCTCTTTCTTTCCAAAGGATGGAACACTGTTCAATGTACCTGTATTGTTCTTGTGTTTCAAAGGAGGGAACGCTGTGTTGCTCCTACTTTCCTAAGGAGGGAGCGCTGTTCTACTTACTGGTGTGGCACTGATTTCCTGGCCAAGGAGTTTTCCCTACACCTACCTGTACTGCTCTCGCTTTCCAGTGAAGGAGCCTCACCACCTCCTACCTGTGCTGTCCTGCTTTCCAGTGAAGGGGCTGATGCCAAGGGCTGACGCCTGCCTGCCAACAGAGGGAGCACCACTACCGACTTCTAAACCTATAGCTTATGACAGGGAGCAAGAAGTGAGGTAGTTAGCTGCCCATACAGGGCTGTTGTCCATTGAGACCTCAACCATTTGTACACTCACCGCTCATAACTCCTGTGTGGCGCCCTTCCTTAAGAGAGACAGACTACGCCGACTATATATATATATATATATATATATATATATATATATATATATATATATATATATATATATACAGTACTGTGCAAAAGTTTTAGGCAGGTGTGAAAAATGCTGTAAAGTAAGAATGCTTTCAAAAATAGACATGTTAATAGATTATATTTATCAATTAACTAAATGCAAAGTGAGTGAACAGAAGAAAAATCTAAATCAAATCCATATTTGGTGTGACCACCCTTTGCCTTCAAAACAGCATCAATTCTTCTAGGTACACTTGCACAAAGTCAGGGATTTTGTAGGCATATAGTCAGGTGTATGATTAAACAATTATACCAAACAGGTGCTATTGATCATCAATTCAATATGTAGGTTGAAACACAATCATTAACTGAAACAGAAACAGCTGAGAAGGAGGAATAAAACTGGGTGAGGAACAGCCAAACTCAGCTAACAAGGTGAGGTTGCTGAAGACAGTTTACTGTCAAAAGTCATACACCATGGCAAGACTGAGCACAGCAACAAGACACAAGGTAGTTATACTGCATCAGCAAGGTCTCTCCCAGGCAGAAATTTCAAGGCAGACAGGGGTTTCCAGATGTGCTGTCCAAGCTCTTTTGAAGAAGCACAAAGAAACGGGCAACGTTGAGGACCGTAGACGCAGTGGTCGGCCAAGGAAACTTACTGCAGCAGATGAAATCATCATGCTTACTTCCTTCGCAATCGGAAGATGTACAGCAGTGCCATCAGCTCAGAATTGGCAGAAAACAGTGGGACCCTGGTACACCCATCTACTGTCCGGAGAAGTCTGGTCAGAAGTGGCCTTCATGGAAGACTTGCGGCCAAAAGCCATACCTCCGACGTGGAAACAAGGCCAAGCGACTCAACTATGCACGAAAACACAGGAACTGGGGTGCAGAAAAATGGCAGCAGGTGCTCTGGACTGATGAGTCAAAATTTGAAATATTTGGCTGTAGCAGAAGGCAGTTTGTTCGCTGAAGGGCTGGAGAGCGGTACACGAATGAGTGTCTGCAGGCAACAGTGAAGCATGGTGGAGGTTCCTTGCAAGTTTGGGGCTGCATTTCTGCAAATGGAGTTGGGGATTTGGTCAGAATTAATGGTCTCCTCAATGCTGAGAAGTACAGGCAGATACTTATCCATCATGCAATACCATCAGGGAGGCATCTGATTGGCCCCAAATTTATTCTGCAGCATGACAACGACCCCAAACATACAGCGAAAGTCATTAAGAACTATCTTCAGCGTAAAGAAGAACAAGGAGTCCTGGAAGTGATGGTATGGCCCCACAGAGCCCTGATCTCAACATCATCGAGTCTGTCTGGGATTACATGAAGAGAGAGAAGCAACTGAGGCTGCCTAAATCCACAGAAGAACTGTGGTTAGTTCTCCAAGATGTTTGGGCCAACCTACCTGCCGAGTTCCTTCAAAAACTGTGTGCAAGTGTACCTAGAAGAATTGATGCTGTTTTGAAGGCAAAGGGTGGTCACACCAAATATTGATTTGATGTAGATTTTTCTTCTGTTCACTCACTTTGCATTTAGTTAATTGATAAATATAATCTATTAACATGTCTATTTTTGAAAGCATTCTTACTTTACAGCATTTTTTCACACCTGCCTAAAACTTTTGCACAGTACTGTATATATATATATATATATATATATATATATATATATATATATATATATATAGTGTGTGTGTAAGTGATTTTATACAGCACTGTATATATGCCTACAATACATCTTGCATTAAGAAAACACCACTGGAATCGGAATAAAGGCATTATTATGTAATACAGTTCATGTGCAGTCACGGAGTTGGTAAGTAGCATTTTCAAAACCTTGTCATTATGTGCATTATTAAAATATAGCTAATCCACAAAACAAACAAATATTGTATGTTTGACATTTTATTTTTAGTGTTCTGTGTAACACGGGCCATCGTTTAACCTGAAAATTAAATACAGTACCTGAAACAGATATACACGTTTATCATATCAACAACACCAACGTGTGTTGTAAAAATAAAGCAAAAAATGTTTTGAAAACTGTCCAAAATATTTACTTGAGGGCTAAGAATGAAAAATGTCAAGAAAAAAAATGCCATTTTTGATATGGAAATTGTCAAAATAAAGGGGCAGCTGGAAGGTAAGAATGTACCAGTCAGGGCAATGGCATTTAAATACTACTACTATTAAACTGTATCTGTCGGTAATGTGGCTTCTTCTCATGCAGCGGTTTTTAACCTGGGGTACGCGAGAAAAATTCTGAAATGGCGGACAACGCATTTTATTTAGTACCACTTACCAATCTATTGCAAACTTTTGTCATGTAGCCTAATCAATGTTTAATCGCTAACACCAGAGTGATGTGCTGTGATAGAGCGTTCAGGGCACACATGACTAATTTACATATTAAATATGTACGTTTTAAATAAGCCCGGCTGTTGTTTAAATGTCATATAAACAGTTGGGCAGGTTACTTCAGTCTGTCTTTGGGATACTTGTGATACTTGCAGCAAGAATATTCACCATATGCCTCCTTGAACTATTTGTGAGTGATCCATTCTCTTCATACTCTTTCAGTATTGATGCACCCCCCTCCCCCCCCACCACTGGCTTGCCATCAAGAATACCTTTAATCATCTAAATTCAAAGATATTTCAAGGCATTTTAGTTATTTAAAGACCAAAAGACCAAACAAAAGACCATATCAGACAAGGTTATGGACATTAACACGCACCTCTTTAGCTGTAGTGCTACAGAGTCCTTCATCAGATTCGAATTTCATCTTCTTTGATGAGGAGAGTAAGCTGTCTGAGTGTGACGGAAATAAAATAAGTTATGGTTGTAAATCTCCCTCCTGACCTGTGAGGGCGCTAAGTAGCAAAAGGGAAAGGCTTTGGACGGGTTGGCCTGACAGTTCATTTCCTGGGTCGGAAAGTCAGCCAGCCTGGAAAAGGACAGGACTCCGTTGCAGGAACATATTGACCCGGAAGGTAAATGAGGTAGCAGCTGCAGGCAATAGAGTCAGCTGCAATTGTTTACCAAGGGGTCATGCATGATCGCATAAAGGGGGCCGGAAAATTGTAAATCTTTTCCTTCGCTTTTGGTTTCGAAATAGACCCGGAAGGATCCGTGCACTGTGTATTAAGAGTATCGTGAGTGTTTTGTTTGTTTTGTCTTGCCTATAATTGTTACTTGTGTGTTTATAGATGGCTAACACGTTCCGGAGCTGTCGCTAAGGGCCAGCACTGAACCCAGAACAGCACTGCACTATTTGTCACTCTTTAAACAGTATCACCCACCACGAGAACTACAGCACGCACCCAGGACTGGTGACCGTGGTTGTATATTGTGGGAGAGATACTGTGTTTATTGTTTAGGGCTGCAATCCCTGTTACTGTTCGCCGTGTTTTACACATCGCTGTGTATAACCAGAGTTTATTATTTGGTCACCAGACCTGGATTATAAACTAAATAAAGCGACCATTTTCACCTCTGCACCTGTTCATAATCAGCAACCACTTTGCCACACTGAGTCACTTTCCCGACTGGTTGAGCGTGATAGTGACACCGTATCAGTCAAGGTGGGAGAGGAACTGGCAAGGGGAATATCTGGGGAAGATTAACACAAATTACAATTAGGAGAAACTAAGTCAGTAATGTGAAGGTGCGTTAATGATTGAAATTCAAACTTACCAAGATCATCACGAATGACAAGACATATGTCTTTTGTGGCCACAACATCAGGGAACACATCCGCATCTACTTCAGTGCCAGTTTCATCCATTACTTCAAGGTTTGTCTCACTTGGTATGGAGAACTTCTCCTTGACCTGAATGGCAGTAATAAAAGTATACTATGAGAAACTAATGAGTACAGGTGGCTAGTGTCAATAATTACTAAATAGCAAAATGTAACACACAGAACTGTGTTTATGACTAAATGACTTTAAAGAATAATGTTGAACCAATAAATTATTTTTTCGAATTAGCTACAAACTACAAACAAACTAAACAAACTAAAACATACACACCAAAAACTAAGGATAACGTTAGTCATTGTAAAGCTTGCCTTCTGTGATTAATTCATGGAAGCAGACCTCTGGCAGTTTGATGTATTTCCTGTTACTTCTGTATTGCACCTTCACAAGAACGTTGGCTTTGTTGTAAGTCTGCAAAATGAACATGGTCTGAAAAATAACGTTTCAATTTCTCTCACCAAGTCAGACAAGCCTGCCCATCGATATTTTAAAACTTATATTTAACTTGTGTTGAAGGGATAAATCAATATGAAACCGTATTTGTAAACCTAACCAAGTAGCTACCTAATTCAATGACTAATTACTAATGTTAATTAACTTCAGACTTCAGACAAGAAATACAGTAGACTCACCGCTTCAGTTCGGTACGCCATCTCCATCCATGTGCTCACCACCATAAAACTTCGGCGTGCTTGCTCACTGAAACTGCAACACACAGTCAACTTTGAGCTTGGATAGTTAGCTAGCTAGCTAACGTTAGCCAGCTAGCTAACGTTAGCCAATTTCAATTTCATACAATATAAAACGAAAATCAACTTGACTGAACCTCATAACTGCTAACATAACTTACAACAATTTGGAGTTCTAACCAACAGATAAGAAAAGTGGACTTAAGTTATTGCTCTGGTGGACAATAACAGTAAACAATAACAGCATTTAGCTCAAGTTGATTAGGTAACATTAGCTCTTAGAATTATAACATTTAGAATTATAACAGTTATAATTCTATGAGCTAGCTAGCTAATGTCAACCTGGCTAGCTATGTGACACGTGTGGCGTTCTCGATTTTTCTTGATGCAAAATGGTGTCACACAGCTACTGGCTAGCTAGCTAGCTAACTTTAGCTATCAAATGTCATTATCTAAGTCAAGCTAGGCGAGTTAAATTAAACACTAATAATTTTAACGTATTTTCTATTTTTCACAAGAACTGGCCACTAAGAGATACTTAGCTAGCGTTAGCTAACTCTGGCATGATTTAGGCAGCTAACGTTAGCTAACTGAAACGTGCGGCTAGCTAGTGAGATGATCAATTCGACATGAATTGGTAAATGTAACGTTAAAATTCAAACAAGAACGTTAAATCATACAGCAAAAAAGCCAGCCACTACTTTTAACATGTCAAGTGTTAAGATAAATTAAAATTCTTACCTGTTCGACGTGTGTCTCTGGTAATGGCGGCCACTCATCCAAGACGAAAAACGGATCAGGCTTGATAATGGAAGACCCGGATGTTAATTAAACACTCGGTGGTGATGGTTTGACAACACTTCGATTTAACACCCGTACTTTAAGTAACTCTAAGCACTAGGTGGTGTCAATCCTCTTAAAAACAACACCAATATGCCAACACTTCAACTCTGAAATCAGTAACACTGGGATTTTAACACTATTGAATTTGCTGTGCGTGTCTGAACCAGAGACGCGGGAACGAATTTCAAACTGGGGGTGCTGGAAATGAAAGGGGGGGGCACCTTCGGGCAATATTTAAATATGTATAAAATCGTAATTTTGTGTGCATTTCACCATCAAAATATGCACAGACCAAGTGCGTTTCATAAGAAATAAGACATGAGAAAATATTTATGTAAGATTCAAAGCATCAAGGCAATGTATTAACTACATTGCAAATCAGATGTTGAATAAATAGAATGTAATGACATACTAAACACATCCTGGTTCCCGCAGGCAGGCGCATCACACAGAGTGAGGCAATCCACACACAGGCGGAGGAGGGCGGGCGCGAACCCGGAACCTCCAGCACTAAAGCATAGCGCGGATACCACTGAACAAAAGAGCCGGCTCCTTTGCAAGGAGTGTATATCGGCTTATGTCTTTGTATGTGATTACGTCACCTACCAGCCCTACTGCTGCCTTCCCCCGTGCACGCTACACTCTCCCCTGCCAGCCTCAAGTCCGCCCCGGACTTGTTAACCAGGCTACAGTCGAACGAGTGCGTACCAGGGTACCTGTGTCCACTTCTGACACCAATGTAGTGATCTTGGTTCCCGCAGGCAGGCGCATCACACAGGGCAAGGCAAGCCACACACAGGCAGAGGGAGGGCGCGAACCCGGGACCTCTCGCACTAAAGCACAGTGCCGATACCGCTGTAAAAAGAGCCGGCTCCTGTCGAGGGGAGAAATCGGGTACCCTTTTTCCGGGGCGATCGTCCGGCGGCCGTTTCCTCTTGCTACACACCACCAGAGCTGGAACAGGGATCAGCCGCAGTTGACGAGTCGGGGGAGGGTGCTTCGGTGGCTGCGCTTCGTCGGCTGATGGACCCAATGTTCTAGGTCCAGCCAGGGTAAGCCCGTAAGTCCACCTGGGCCACGATGCGACAGAGGAAATCCAGTCCAAGAATGCTAGCGTCCTGGACGGGCAATCCACACAGAGTGCTTTAGCAACTGCCCCCCAATGCGGATCGTCACTTTTCCTTTTCCCTCCATCGGCACTAGTTCCCCCGTCACAGTCCGTACCCGGGCAGTGGTTCCCTCCATCATCCACGGTCTCCCATGATGCCTTTTCAAGACGTCTGACGTCACGATGGCAGGTCACTCCCTCCACAGAGACCATGACGTGGCAATGGTCGTCCACGGTGGTCCTCCCGACCACCATCACCGAGGGGATCCCGCTCCCCTGTGACGGGGTTTCTTTGCGGGGTCTGCTTTCCCCCAGTTAAGCGGACTTCTGGGCATTTCCCGACACTGGCCGAGGGTTGCTGGTGTTCACAGTATGGCGATTCTCTGGACACTCAGCGAGCCGATGGCCAGGCTGTCCACACCTCCAGCACAAGAAGGGTGGTCACGGACTGACTACCGAGCTCTTGATCGCTGCCGCCTGAGAAGAGCGGCGACCTTGGGGAGCCAGTCAGGAGTCACCTCACATGGCACAGCCTCCTCCATCTTTAGATGCGCTGTCCGGACTCGTGGTGGACCCCGTCCCGCGGGTTCCTGCCGCTCCATGGCCCAGACCACCTTCCTCTCATCGCCAGTTCCACTACTTCCGGAGGCAGTGGTGCGGAGGAGTTGCACTCTGCGCCGCAGTTCTCTGATCCCGATGGCCTCCACAAATTGGTCCCTGGCCAGCTCTTCCTGCACCGCGGGAGGCATGTGGGCAAAGGCATGACGTGTCAAGACCTCTATCATCGCGGCTAGCTCATGGAGGGTCTCGCCCGGCTCCGGAGCGCCTCACTCAGTGCCCCAAAGTCCGCCTGCTGTTCCGGAGCCAGAGTGAGCAAGCAGGGTAGTGCATCCTCCGCTAAACACAAAGCGAGTTGGAGAGCCTTCTCCTCCGCGGGCCACCAGATTGAACTGGGCATGGAATGCGTCCCAGTCCACTTTCCCATTAAACTGGGTGGTCTTTACAGCGCTCCGCCTGCCACAATGCGGTTCCAGGATCGCCGCCGCGGTCCCCGCCGGATGCACTCCGGGGTCTGATGGCTTACTGCCCTCTGCCTGTTCGGCCAGCGGTCCCCATCCTTCCAGTGGGGGCAGCTCAGACTCTTCTCCAGGTTCCTTCTTGACTGGTCTCCACATCCCACTCTGACACCAATGTAGTGATCCTGGTTCCCGCAGGCAGGCACATCACACACGGCGAGGCAATCCACACACAGGCGGAGGCGGGCGAACCGGGACCTCTCACACTAAAGCATAGCGCTGATACCGCTGTACAAAGAGCGGCTCCTTTGCAAGGAGCGTATATCGGGCTTATGTCTTTGTGTGTGATTACATCAACAATATTCACACATTATAAATTGTGGTGGTCTCTAACACAGATCAGACTTGGAAACATGTTACAGACACCCATGCTAATCAGGAAAGTTCAGCCTTTTACATTCGTGAGGCAATTGGGAAACAAAGTTACAATTTTAAAGGCAGTGCACTGTTGCTTGGCATTTGGTAGCAACTGTTACTTATTAATATAGGGTTGGTAGATTGTTACTGTGATGGACTAATTGTATAATAAGATTGCACTTTATATAAAGACATATTTTTAAACTATATCTGTTTTGTGCACTGTTTGAACCTTTACCCTCCAGAGTTTTTGAGGATCTCATAACCGGACCTTCCCGGTTAAATAAAGGTGGTGGCAACAAATTACGTTACTGAAATCCAGTTGGGCCTAAAGGCAGGTTTGCTACATTACATTTATTTATGTTATCTCTACCTGTCTTTAAAGCTGTAATTAGCATTGTTTAACGGTGGGCTGGATTAAATCGATATCAAATATTTTGTAGCTCTACATTCCTTAATGAAAACTGGTGGGTTTCCTCTCACTGTGAGGAGGATGCAGTCACTACATTACACACCGCTGCTTTTATATCGTGTCACTAAGGGTCCCCCGAGCAACACAAACCGCGAG
Source organism: Acipenser oxyrinchus oxyrinchus (assembly GCA_030684275.1). Classification (NCBI taxonomy): domain Eukaryota; kingdom Metazoa; phylum Chordata; class Actinopteri; order Acipenseriformes; family Acipenseridae; genus Acipenser; species Acipenser oxyrinchus. Next base: position 9,893 of record JAGXEW010000551.1, read on the forward strand.
GTATGACACAGGCCCGGTTTTGGGATGGAACCCGCATAACAGTCTCGCGTTTTGATTGGTCCATGTCTGTCACATGAATATGTTGTCACATGAGTGGAAAAGCTTGCAGGCATTTTTTGTGATCAGAGAGAGAGAGTGATCTACTTTCCACAACCTTTCCATTAAAATATAATGTGGTATTACGCTGTACTGATATAACAAACTATGGGTGATTACTTTATATGAATTATCATGTTATGCACGAATGTAAGAATTGGCTTTCTGTGGTGGTGTACTTTTTTCTTTCAAGTAGCATATATCTATAATCGTTTTTGCGATATATTTTAATATAAAATGTATACACTATTGCAGTTTTGTTAGAGGATACATTAGTTTATCTCTAATGTAATCACAGTTTTACATATAGACTGCCCCTGTTTTCATTTACGTCGCAAATTCTGGGCCGCTCTGATAACATCCCAATTTCTGGGCTGCTCTGGTTTTTAGATAACGTCCCGAATTCTGCATTTTCGAAATCAGGCCAGTTTTTGAGATATTCTGCTTAGCTGACAGCCGAGTTTCTAAGTCATGCATGCACAGTTTATTATTATTATTTGTTTATTTAGCAGACGCCTTTATCCAAGGTGACTTACAGAGACTAGGGTGTGTGAACTATGCATCAGCTGCAGAGTCACTTACAATTACATCTCACCCGAAAGACGGAGCACAAGGAGGTTAAGTGACTTGCTCAGGGTCACACAATGAGTCACTGGCTGAGGTGGGATTTGAACCAGGGACCTCCTGGTTACAAGCCCTTTGCTTTAACCACTGGACCACACAGCCTCCTATTTTTTTACCATAAACTGGACCGTTAATTCATTTAAGAGTAACCATAGTACATGAATCAAAGTTAATGTATTTTTTACTCTCCCCAGAAAACATTTAGGAACATGGTATACCAAAAAAAAAAAAAAAGCACATCTCATTTACTTATGTAATGTCCATCAATATATAATGAGGCGTAGGGGTTTATCAGAACTTCAGGGTTTAAGAGACCAGTGCCCTTCAACAACTTCATATAAATCCTATTGTATTGTATTAGTCAACATTTCCCTTATCTATTCCTGATAGTTTATACTGTAGGTCAGGGGTTTTCAACCTTTTTTTGAAACTGTACCCCTTCTATCTGGAGGTTTCAGCTCGAGTACCCCTTTACAATTTTCGCTCAACTGAACAGTACCTCAGTTACAATAAAATGGAGAATAATCTGATGACACCCCCCCCCTGTTTTTTAATAAATTTGGGTGACAAACTGCTGGTTTAGGACAGAACAACAAACAGTAGGCTTAATTCTTAAAACTTTTAACTACAAGTATTTGGATGCACAGAATTAAAAAGACAAGTATTGGGTTAGGAGCACACTTATTTTTTGTAACTTTGACAGCCTTTTTTAAATTTTGACAGCCTTTTGTAAAAGTGAAGGCCTTTTGATACCCAGCATACACTGCAATACCCAGCAAAGTTATACACTGATATTCTGATAGCACAGCAATTCAAATGAAGTTTGTAATTGGTTGTGTTCCTCAAATACACAATAACAAGTGATATTTATTGGGTATACAGTTATACAGCGATACAGTGGTTTCGGACATCTAAGAACAGGTACTGCGAGCATCTGGATTCATACCCAGAGGTACTCTGTAGCCTCCTAGGACATTCACAGCTTGTTTTACACCCTCTTGTAGTTGCCCGTTTCTGCATATAAAGCAAAATGCTGTTTGTCAATCTCTCTTTTTTCTTATAAATCAGTCTTTGCAGGAATCATTCCAAAAACACTTGAATCAGTTAGGGACTACCAGTCTGACACTACAGGCCTTTAAATTGCAGTACCAATTTGCAAGTTGCAAGTTCCTCAAATTTGCACTGCAAAGTGATATTTTAAAGAATAGGATATATAGTGCTTTTTAAGCCTCTGCTCGCTTTTGGTGCAAAACTATGCTCCGATACACTCAAGCTGATACTGTGATCACAAAACACTTGGAATGGACTTAAATTGGTGCTTCTGTTGCATAAATACACTACAAAATGTGCACATTTCAGGTCTTATATATAATGGACATTTTTTGTATGTATTTTGCTATAGGAAATCACAGTCGGGGGGGAGGTGGTCCTCCTGTCGTACCCCATGAGTCCAAAAATCCTGGGCCAACAAAATCGCTAGCACTCTCTTTAGATGCACAACAGTCTTAGCTAAAGAAAATGGGTTCCTTCGAGTTCGTACAACCCACGACCGCCATTGGCCGAGCCTTAACCCGATGGTGTTTTTATAATGGGATTTGCCATAGGGAAGGAGGTGGTCTCTTATCGTACCCGTATCTCCACGACCCCTGGGCCAACGAATTCAGAAGGGCACTCTTTTGCGTACACAAGAGTCTTAGCTAAAGAAGGACATCGGCCACGGGTTCATACGCCACCCCACCACCAGATGGTGGGCGTTGCCCCAAAGGGGTTTTATAATGGGATTTCCCATAGACATTTTTCAGGGTGCTATATCTCGGGTTCCAGGGGTCCCCGAGACTTGAAAATCGGTACGGAGGTCTACCTCAGGGCCCCTTTCGATCCCTCCAAGAGACGTGTCCCCAGCTAGAAAGGACATCAGTTTAGACTTTTTTTGCCAACCTGGAGCTCAAAAGCTATTGGAAATGCAACCTTGACATGCCATCATGCTGACAATGTGTAAATTTGTTGAAAATGTAGCAATTGAAAACGGGTGGCTCCTTCGAATGTAGGTGCTCTGGTTCGAGAGATATGACTGAAAATGTGTTTTTTAACACTGCCATAGACATGAATGGGGCTGAATACCCGAAAATATATTTTGCAAAGAATTGCTATGGTGGGTGTATGCGTGCAGGGGTTGCATGGTGGTGTCTGTGTGCAGGGAATGCATGGTGGTGTGTGCATGTAGCGGTTGCATGGTGGTGTGTGCGTGCAGGGGTTGCATGGTGGTGTGTGCGTGCAGGGGTTGCATGGTGGGTGTATGTGTGCAGGGGTTGCATGGTGGTGTGTGCATGTAGGGGTTGCATGGTGGTGTGTGCGTGCAGGGGTTGCATGGTGGTGTGTGCGTGCAGGGGTTGCATGGTGTTGTGTGCGTGCAGGGGTTGCATGGTGGTGTGTGCGTGCCGGGGTTGCATGGTGGGTGTATGTGTGCAGGGGTTGCATGGTGGTGTGTGTGTGCAGGGGTCTTATGGTGGTGTGTGCGTGCAGGGGTTGCATGGTGGTGTGTGCGTGCAGGGGTTGCATGGTGGTGTGAGCATGCAGGGGTTGCACGGTGCTGTGTGCGTGCCGGGGTTGCACGGTGGTGTGTGCGTGCAGGGGTTGCACGGTGGTGTGTGCGTGCAGGGGTTGCACGGTGGTGTGTGCGTGCAGGGGTTGCACGGTGGTGTGTGCGTGCCGGGGTTGCACGGTGGTGTGTGCGTGCAGGGGTTGCACGGTGGTGTGTGCGTGCAGGGGTTGCATGGTGGGTGTGTGCGTGCAGGGGTTGCATGGTGGTGTGTGCGTGCAGGGGTTGCATGGTGGGTGTATGCGTGCTGGGTTGCATGGTGGTGTGTGCGTGCAGGGGTTGCATGGTGGGTGTATGCGTGCTGGGTTGCATGGTGGTGTGTGCGTGCCGGGGTTGCATGGTGGTACACATGTGTGGAGAATTGGAGTGCAGGTTTTGCGCAAAGAGGGTGGGAAAGACTGGGAAGGGTAGGGTAAAAGAAAAATTACTACAATCATTTATTTTCACTTTCGACTCCCAGTCTCCTTACCCTCACTTTATGATTTTATTTTGTGATTATTTAATTATTGTCAAAATAAACGGCCTTCATCTACTCACAGTTGCAGTCTCATTTCTGTCCAAAAAGAACCTGAAACACTACAATATATTGATGGACGTTACATAAGAAAATGAGATGTCCTTTTTTCGGAATACCATGTTCCTTCCCAAAAATGTGTTTTAATATTAGTCTTTAATAAAGGAAAACGACTGCTTTAATTCATTTTCATGTATCTATTTCAGTGCAATGTATTTTCTTCATGTAATAAGAAATACGTTTTTTTAACATTTACATTTTATTTCTGTTTTTTCATTAAAAAAAAAAAGATTTCTGGGGAGAGTAAAAAATACATTAACTTTGATTCATGTACAAAGGGTTACTCTCAAATGAATTCATGATCCAGTTTATGGTAAACTGCATTGATGACTTAGAAACTCGGCTGTCAGCTGAGTCCCCAAAACTGGGCTGAATTTGAAAATGCAAAGCGGCCCAGAATTTGGGACATTATCTGAAAAGCAAAGTGGCCCAGAATTTGCGACGTAAATGAAAACAGGGGCAGTCTATATGTAAAACTGTGATTACATTAGAGATAAACTAATGTATCCTCTAACAAAACTGCAATAGTGTATACATTTTATATTAAAATATATCTCAAAAATAATTATAGATATATGCTACTTGAAAGAAAAAGGTACACCACCACAGAAAGCCAATTCTTACATTCGTGCATCACATGATAATTCATATAAAGTAATTACCCATAGTTTGTTATATCAGTACAGCGTAATACCACATTATAATTCAATGGAAAGGTTGTGGAAAGCAGATCTCTCTCTCTGATCACAATGTTAAAAATGCCTGCAAGCTTTTCCACTCGTGTGACGACATATTCATGTGACAGACATGGACCAATCAAAACGCGAGACTGTTAAGCGGTTCCATCCCAAAAACAGGGCCTGTGTCATACCTCGAAACCGCCGTGTTTTAAGGTGTCGCCCTCGCACCCCACCCCTGCACCGCTGGCTTATTTATGTTAGTTCAGATTATCCCATGGAGCTCAGCCCGAGATCTGGGTAAGTATAACTTATATTATTTATCGAGAGGGATCAAACAACCATGCTACATGGGTATAGTAAAATAGAATAGTTTATAAAATAAACACCACAGGATGTTCAAATCCTAAACACATTTAGAATTATAAACACAGTGACGTGTTTGAAAAGTGTGACAAATAAATGTTTGAAAGTTAAACACTCAGTCTTACAGTGTGAGATACACTCACTTTGACTTCTCACCTCAAGGTCAAGCGTGCAGCTGCTTAAGAAAACATCTTGCTCATCCCGTTCATTTCAGCTTTTGTGGTTTAGGGTCATTCTGGCTACATGTAGCATGTGGTTACAAAACTATGAAAAGCGTGCTATACATCACTCATTATCACTCACATTCTGTCCCACTGTATGTGTGTGTGTGTGTGTGTATATATATATATATATATATATATATTGTGTTAGTATCGGGTATGACCTGCCTGGTCTTTCGCTATTCTTCCATTAATTAAAGTATTTAAAATCATGTCTTTTCGAACGGCTATTTATACAGATTCTTAACTAATTTTGGCAAATACCAAACTCAAATACCAAACATGAGCATTGGACATATATACTGAAATCACATGACTTCAACTTCTTATAAGCTAAACAATAAAAAAAAAAAACCGTCTAATTAACCAGGTAAGTTGGGCTACTCCAGGGAACTCCCTCCACAAAAGTGTGCTCAATGGCCTCTATACTCAAAGTGTTTTCCACAAATTCGGTGCCAGCATGATTTGTTTATTAAGGTTAGCCGTACACTCTAAAAAGTGCAGGTTCTTTCAGGGTTCCTCAAGAAACCTTAGGGTTCTGTTGATGACTTTTGTCTCAGTGAGGGTTCGTTTGGCAAACTCTCATTTCAGGGTCTAATGAAATGTTGCAAAGGGGCTCATTTTAAAGCCCTTCAGATCAAGTCAGTTTGTAAATTGTAGTTTATAATATTGTTTTTCAAACTGCAGTGTTGTTTGATAGACTGGTGTCCTGCCCAGGGTCTAATCCTGCCTTAATCCCTTTGTCTGCCTGGGTAGGATCCGGCTCACTGTAATCTCTATAGGATTGAGCGGTTGCAGAAAATGAATGGATGGAAACCGTAGTTTCTAATACTATATTTTAATCAGAAACCTTAGTCTAGCCAAACTCCTTTGATTGGTAATAATAAGTGACATCAAATTCTACATTATAAACCACATATTGGAAATCAATCAATCACAGGAAATGAATGGCCAAAATAACTAGGGTGGTGGTGGTGGTGGTGGTAGGGTTAAAAAAAAGTTAAATTCTGTGTTATTATTGAACTATAGCCTAGTGTAGGGGTTTTCAACATGGGTATTGAAATAGTAAAGAAACATATGTTTGGATTTTATGTTTACATAGAAATAATATTTAGACTTAGGCCTGGACCAAATCAAAACTTTGACCCTCCCGCTAATTACAAGTTACAATCCTGGTACCGATAGTGGCTTTTTTGTTTGTCAGAAGGTTATTCCTTCTACCCCAGAAGGAACCCGCCATTGATGCTGGGTTTGTAATTTGCGATTAGCAGATGGGTCAAATTTTTGAATTGGTCCAGGTCTTAATCTTTTTATTTAGCTCAAAAGCGCCTTTTCTGCTTTTGTTTAATGCTGCCTGTAGGGAAAAGTCAGAAGTTAGATTGTGGTTTTAATACGATCCTCTTTTTGCTGGACTGCTAGCTTACAGCAATAACAAAACTACACAGAAAAAGGAACTAAAATCAAACAGTCTTAAGACAGTTCTCTGTTAGAAAAGTGAAAGGTCAGAACTGTTTTTGATATATTTGCCTTATATAGTATTAATGATGTTTAGAAACTATATAATGTTCTAGGAGCTCCCAAATATGGGCATAATCTGCATAGCAACTGACAAAGTTATGATGTATTTTAGACTATGGGCCGGACCAAATCACTTTGACTTTAACCCACCCGCTAATCACAAGCTGCAAACCCAGTATTAATGGCGGGTTTCCTCTGACCAGGTTTGTAATTTGCGATTAGTGGGTGGGTCAATGTTTTGATTTGGTCCAGGCCTATGTATCTTTCAAAATTGTAAGTTGCCCTGGATAAAAATAATAACTAGAACTAGAACTGCCAAGCAGTTTTACGGCTTCTAAGCCCAGTGCCAGTACCAGTACCAAACACTTTAGCAAATAGTGCAGAATGCCATTTTTACATATATGGTTGATGCAGGAGCACAGTTTTCTAACATCAGATTTGATGTTTAGCCATAACAATAACACTATACAATAACAATAGGCTTCCCAGCCTATGGCCTATTGCCAGAACTCATCTGACATGTCAAGTTACTTTCTACTCCCTTAACTATCTCTGAATTTTCAAGGTGTATCAAACACCTGATTAATCGGGGCTCTCGAGTGGAGCATCCAGTAAAGGCGCTCTGCTTGGAGTGCAGGATGCGCACTATAGCCTGGAGATCTTAGGTTAGAATCCAGGCTATGTCACTGCCGACCATGACCAGGGGTTCCAAGGGGGCAGTGCACAATTGGCAGAGCACCCGGGTTCACCGTGCACCAGCGACCCCTGTGGCTAATAGGGTGCCTGTGGTTCTGCAGTGGAGTCATCAGATCTGTGTTGTCCTCCGGCACTATAGGTCTGGTGGCCTCGCTGTGGATCCGCAGTGTGTAAAATAACGGATTGGCAGGAGGACGCGTGTTCCAGCCTCCGTTTCCCGAGTTGCCAGGGGGTTGCAGCGGTGGACCGGGATACAAATACAGTGCCTTGCGAAAGTATTCGGCCCCCTTGAACTTTGCGACCTTTTGCCACATTTCAGGCTTCAAACATAAAGATATGAAACTGTAATTTTTTGTGAAGAATCAACAACAAGTGGGACACAATCATGAAGTGGAACGAAATTTATTGGATATTTCAAACTTTTTTAACAAATAAAAAACTGAAAAATTGGGCGTGCAAAATTATTCAGCCCCTTAAGTTAATACTTTGTAGCGCCACCTTTTGCTGCGATTACAGCTGTAAGTCGCTTGGGGTATGTCTCTATCAGTTTTGCACATCGAGACTGAAATTTTTGCCCATTCCTCCTTGCAAAACAGCTCGAGCTCAGTGAGGTTGGATGGAGAGCATTTGTGAACAGCAGTTTTCAGTTCTTTCCACAGATTCTCGATTGGATTCAGGTCTGGACTTTGACTTGGCCATTCTAACACCTGGATATGTTTATTTGTGAACCATTCCATTGTAGATTTTGCTTTATGTTTTGGATCATTGTCTTGTTGGAAGACAAATCTCCGTCCCAGTCTCAGGTCTTTTGCAGACTCCATCAGGTTTTCTTCCAGAATGGTCCTGTATTTGGCTCCATCCATCTTCCCATCAATTTTAACCATCTTCCCTGTCCCTGCTGAAGAAAAGCAGGCCCAAACCATGATGCTGCACCACCATGTTTGACAGTGGGGATGGTGTGTTCAGGGTGATGAGCTGTGTTGCTTTTACGCCAAACATAACGCTTTTGCATTGTTGCCAAAAGTTCGATTTTGGTTTCATCTGACCAGAGCACCTTCTTCCACATGTTTGGTGTGTCTCCCAGGTGGCTTGTGGCAAACTGTAAACGACACTTTTATGGATATCTTTAAGAAATGGCTTTCTTCTTGCCACTCTTCCATAAAGGCCAGATTTGTGCAGTATACGACTGATTGTTGTCCTATGGACAGAGTCTCCCACCTCAGCTGTAGATCTCTGCAGTTCATCCAGAGTGATCATGGGCCTCTTGGCTGCATCTCTGATCAGTCTTCTCCTTGTATGAGCTGAAAGTTTAGAGGGACGGCCAGGTCTTGGTAGATTTGCAGTGGTCTGATACTCCTTCCATTTCAATATTATCGCTTGCACAGTGCTCCTTGGGATGTTTAAAGCTTGGGAAATCTTTTTGTATCCAAATCCGGCTTTAAACTTCTCCACAACAGTATCTCGGACCTGCCTGGTGTGTTCCTTGTTCTTCATGATGCTCTCTGCGCTTTAAACGGACCTCTGAGACTATCACAGTGCAGGTGCATTTATACGGAGACTTGATTACACACAGGTGGATTCTATTTATCATCATTAGTCATTTAGGTCAACATTGGATCATTCAGAGATCCTCACTGAACTTCTGGAGAGAGTTTGCTGCACTGAAAGTAAAGGGGCTGAATAATTTTGCACGCCCAATTTTTCAGTTTTTTATTTGTTAAAAAAGTTTGAAATATCCAATAAATTTCGTTCCACTTCATGATTGTGTCCCACTTGTTGTTGATTCTTCACAAAAAATTACAGTTTCATATCTTTATGTTTGAAGCCTGAAATGTGGCAAAAGGTCGCAAAGTTCAAGGGGGCCGAATACTTTCGCAAGGCACTGTAAACAATTGGGCATTTCAAATTGGGGAGAAAACCAGGGTTAAGGGATGCTTCAATTATAAACTTCATACTTAATCCTTATGTGACTAAATGACCCTGCAATAAAAGTATGCACAGCTACCCACCTCCTGGACACAGAACAATGTTACATTGCAATGTGATAATAAAGGAAATATGTGAGACAGTTATTGTAATGTACCCTAACCATCCATTATCTGTAACCTTAATCCTATAGAGGGTTGCAGTGAGCCGGAGCCTGACCCGGCAGACACAGGGCGCTAGGCAGGACTACACCCTGGATGGGATGCCAGTCCATCGCAGGGCAATGAAGGGCCAATTTAGAGAGGACAATCCACCTAGCAAGCATGTCTGGACTGTGGGAGGAAACTGGAGTACCCGACAAAAACCCACGCGAACACACGGAGAACATGCAAACTACAAAAACAGCCTGACCCCTGAGGCCGGAATCGAACCCAGGACCCTGGAGCTGTGAGGCAGCAGCGCTAACCACCACACCACCTTGCCACCGTGTACCCTAATCCTACATCTTATTTTGAACTTATTTAAAATACTACCCCTTACGTGTTTTTAGTACAGTAGTACAATTATACTATCCTATTTTGGCTCTTTCAGTTTCAGTATACTTTCGGTTCTGTTTTGTAAGCAACTACTGTATAAGAATTGATCTAAATATAAAAATACCGTTTCGGCTATTGTTTTATGCTAAATGCTTTTTTAAACTGTATTAATTAAACCCACTTATGTCCTCTCAAAGGTGCTACGATTATTAAAATACATTATATACTGATGCACAAAATCGAAACAGTCCAAGTTTAACAGCAATAGCTCATTGGGCACAGATGCTCAGTGTTTGGTATTTGAGTTGAGTTAAAATTGCCAAATGAGTTAAGAATCTGTATTATATAGTGTGAAAGATTTCACTTAATTTAAGGTTCGTAGCCCCTTAAAATCAGACCCAGACACAAGAATTTGAAGTTTTTAATAGCACTTCTATGCTGTTTTATTAATTACAAAAATGAAAGAAATGAAAACCAAAACAAAAACTTAACTCACACATGGAGTACTTACTAAACTTTTTAAATTTCAGTCCCTAACTATCATCGGACGGCTAAGCCATTTACTGATTAGAACAAAACACTTGTAAACACACACAAAATGGTTCACACCGTACCTCTTTCTAAAACCACACAGGAGTCTTCACTGTGATAGCCTCACTTCACACAGACTGGAGACTGTCCAGAAGAAACATTTGTCCTAGTTTAAATAACTGCCTGCTAATTGCAGGCAGGTGGCATTCATTTATTATTAGAGCCAGGTGTACCCCATCCTGGCTCCCTCCCGTGGCATTCTGGGGAATGTAGTCGTTTGGCCCCTCCTTGACTACATCTTTTCCCCTTCCTCCCCAAAGACATGATTTTAATTGACGCAAGAACAGCAAAATACCAGGCAGATCATACCTGATACTAACATTATTATTATTATTATTATTATTATTATTATTATTATTTTTTAGCAGACGCCCTTATCCAGGGCGACTTACAGTTGTTACAAGATATCACATTATTTTTACATACAATTACATTATTTTTTACACATTATTTTTTTTTACATACAATTACCCATTTATACAGTTGGGTTTTTACTGGAGCAATCTAGAACATAAAAACATAAGAATGTTTACAAACGAGAGGAGGCCATTCAGCTAATCTTGCTCGTTTGGTTGTTTGTAGCTTATTGATCCCAGAATCTCATCAAGCAGCTCCTTGAAGGATCCCAGGGTGTCAGCTTCAACAACAATACTGGGGAGTTGGTTCCAGACCCTCACAATTCTCTGTGTAAAAATGTGCCTCCTATTTTCTGTTCTGAATGCCCCTTTATCTAACCTCTATTTGTGACCCCTGGTCCTTGTTTCTTTTTCAGGTTGAAAAAGACCCCTGGGTCAACACTGTCAATACCGTTTAGAATTTTGAATGCTTGAATCAGATCTCAGCGTAGTCTTCTTTGTTCAAAACAGAACAGATTCAATTTTTTAGCCTGTCTGCATATGACATGCCTTTTAACCCCGGGATAATTCTGGTTGCTCTTCTTTGCACTCTTTCTAGAGCAGCAATATCCTTTTTGTAGCGATGTGACCAGAACTGAACACAATATTCTAGATGAGGTCTTACTAATGCATTGTAAAGTTTTAACATTACTTCCCTTGATTTAAATTCAACACTTCTCATAATATATCCGAGAATCTTGTTGGCCTTTTTTATAGCTTCCCCACATTGTCTAGATGAAGACATTTCCGAGTCAACATAAACTCCTTGGTCTTTTTCATAGATTCCTTCTTCAATTTCAGTATCTCCCATATGATATTTATAATGCACATTTTATTGCCTGTGTACAGTACCTTACACTTTTCTCTGTTAAATGTAATTTGCCATGTGTCTGCCCAGTTCTGAATGCTGTCTAGATCATTTTGAATGACCTTTGCTGCTGCAACAGTGTTTGCCACTCCTCCTATTTATGTGTCTTCTGCAAATTTAACAAGTATGCTTACTATACCAGGTAAAGGTAAAGTATCTAGGTAAAGTACCTTGCTCAAGGATACAGCAGCATCCCCCACCTGGGATTGAACCCACGACCCTCCGGCCAAGAGTCCAGAGCCCTAACCACTACTCCACACTGCTGCCCTACAATATATATATATATATATATATATATATATATATATATATATATATATATATATATATATATATATATATATATATATATATATATATATATATATATATATATATATATATATATATATATATATATATATATATAGTGGGACAGAATGTGAGAGAGAAGGAGTGATGCATATATATATAGCAGCAGCACACCTATGTATATAATGTATGTAGCACGCTAGGAACCTTTTGTTGTCCGCATCCCCATTTCTGCAGAGGACTTATTTTCCAGCGGTACCAGGGCTAGTTGGGATGGGGGAGGGGTCCTTTCATTTAAAGGCAGGCGGCCTGTGTACGAACGGCGAAATCGAGTGCTTGGGGATACTACAAGAAAAAACTCTTGCACTTTAAAACTTTGGTAATTTCAGCTTATTAACTTTACGTGTCGTGCTTTGCAGAGCTCTGTTTGCTGTTCTAAATACAAATTTGACATTACTTTTAACCATAGAAGCCACAGACTGTTTAGCGATTGGGTCATGCTGCTGACAATACTATCCTGACCATTCTGTTTCTGTAGGGGTAAGGGGTTCCTTTTAATAATATGTTGTTTATAAATATTGTCTGTTTCTACTTTTGAGCGCAGGGTTTTTCTTGTGTTCTGTATTTTAAAGTATTTTCTTTGTTTAGCATTATTTTATGTTGTTGTGCATATGGGAACACTCTGGACTATTTTGACTGAATGACTGGTTACAAATTATAATGACTTTCAGTGCTATAATAAAACATACATGTTGAGTAAGATTACCAAATGAATTATGAGTAATGTGTATAATTACTTTTGGATAATCTTGTATTAAATGAAATTGCTGTTTTAAAACTCTCTCTCTCTCTCTCTCTCTCTCTCTCTCTCTCTCTCTCTCTCTCTCATTCATATATATATATATATATATATATATATATATATATATATATATATATATATATATTGTAACAGCAGTGGGATGTGTGAGACAGCAGGAGGGGGTTAAAGCCTCCCTGAAGAGAAAAAAAAAACATGGAAAAAATGCACCTTCATGTAGTTTAATTGTTTGGTTTATTGTTTAATTGTTTTGCGTTTCTATTAGTTTTTGTTAATTGTTTTATTGTTTAATTCAACTGTTTTATTATTTAATTATCCCCTGCACCTGGGCAGTAATTAGGAATTGGGACCAGGTGCAGGGTATAAAAGAGGATCAGTTAAGCTGCTCGGGGCTGCTGAGTCGAAGGAGGCAGATGTGGTGCTCTGCTTCCGAGCAGTCGGAAAAGTAAGTGCTGTGTTAGCGTGAGTGATTTGTGTTTTATGGTGCCAGGTAAACAGCTTAGCCGTCCTGCAAGTTAGTGACGGAAATACCCTGTTTAGTTAGCGCTGCTAAAGCGGAGCAAGGTGTTATTTTGTTTGTTTTTGTGTTTATTAAGAAAATAGCGCGCAAGCGCGAGAAAAATCCATTTTCTGTGTTCTGGGTCGTATTTTTAAAGGGGCACGAACCCGTGAGTGCTACGATCGTTTACTATATATATATATATATATATATATATATATATATATATATATATATATATATATATATATATATATTTTAGCTCAAAGAGCCAGCTGCCCAACGTTTCGATATGTTGCACATATCTTTCTCAAGGGAGCCTGTGTTTGAATCAAAACATTGGAGGTATTTATAGGTTTTTGACGGCATGACAACTACTTGTTATTGTTTACATTCAAAGCTATGATTTATTCTTACATGATGTAATGCTGTTCTATATATTGTGACATCATTTTTACTTCTATCTTAGAATCTGTATTAATTCTAATAAACATTTACTTTATATAAATTTATATTTTTATTATATCATGCAATGCTGGCTCTGAGGATCAGTCTAGATTTGGCTTCCCCAGCATCAGCATGCACAACTTTTGAACAAACTTTGTTTATTTATTTAAATGTTATATATCTATTGAAGTTAATTAGTTCATTCTTTTCTGTTGAGTCCCGCTGGCATAATTGTATTCAGTCTATTTATCCATTTACTTTCTTTTATTCTTCTATATGTCGCATTGTCTAATTTTAGCTGTTCTAATACTACAAACTTTACATCATTTATGTCATGTCCTTGACTGGTGAAGTGCTGTACTATTGGTTCATTCATTTTTTTATTTCTAATTAATGAAAGGTGGTTCTGAATTCGTTTATATAAAGTAGTTCCAGTCTCTCCAACATATTTGATTTCATCACATTTCACAGGCTATTCCATAAACAACATTGCTATTTTTACAGTAGGTATTAGTTTTAGTGGATATATATATATATATATATATATATATATATATATATATATATATATATATATATATATATATATACACTTATTCACTATGAAGAATTGCAGGTTGGAAATGCCTCAGTTGGGAGAACGCACCTTTCTTGTTGTTTTGGAAATTAAGACTGTAGTCTTTCTATTTTGGTCGCCGACCGAGAGCGTAAGAACCATTGCAGCAGGGCATATTTATGCAGCGAAGGTTATTGGTTTGGTGAGTGTGTGTGTATTGGGTAGTGGAGCAATCTAGGTAAAGTACCTTGCTCAAGAGTACAGCAGCAGTGTCAGCAGAGCCCTAACCACTACTCCACACTGCTGCCCCAGTTCAGGGTTATTTTTACTAGGAAGTTATTCTCCCACCTCAGGCGCTCTCTGGATAGATATTGTATGTGTGTGTGTGTGTTTCTTTTATTTTTACATGTGCACATAAAATGTTTTTAAATTAAATGAACCTGAGATGTATTGAAATTATAATAGTCAAAAAATAGCAGTATGTGTACTGATACTTTAACGCTGGGATTTTTACAGCCTTGTCTATTGCATTTAATTTTTTTATATAATATATCTGTTTAACTTTAACCAGCAGAAAGAATCTAGCATCTGCTGTCTCTTGGAATAATTGAGAATTGATTGAGAGTTAAAAGCTTTGGACCTGGCTGATACTGTGGGCCCAGGTCATACAGTTGTGTGTTTTTTTTATTATTTAGTTTTAAGTTTAATTTAATTATTTTGTTTGTTTGTTTTAAAGACAAACTTTTGCTGTGTTTATTTGTTTGAATTTGATTGTGTGAATTGTTTATTTGCTGTGTAATTATTCAATTATTCATTTATTAATTTCACTTATGTTTTAGGCTTACACTTGGTTAAGTTAGGAACTGCTTTGTCTGTTGCCCCTTGTGCAACCTGGTGTTAACATCCTCAGATCTTACCATTATTGACTCGCATTACTATAAATGATGACTAAAACTTTTAGAATTCTGTTTTTGAGTTCTGTTTTAATTGAATTTGAATAATAAAAGTGCAAATATTTTTCTATATCTGTCTTTTTGTTGTATTGTGTACGTCCTATCAGTCACTGATGCTCTGCCCAGTTAATTGCCTGTGCGGAGATAATTGGAGGTCCCTCAATTTTCTTGAGGGTGGCGTAGTCAATAATCTATAATTCATCATTTATCTTTTGTCTATTAATAATTAAATTCAAGTAGCACGCTACAACTCGGAAAACCGCAACTCGGTATATATCAATCATATATACCGCAACCCTCTATAGGATTAAGCAGTTACAGATAATGGATGGTTAGGGTATATTACAATAACTCGCATATTTCCTTTAACCCTCAAGATACCAACATATTTCACATACACAAGTTACCAACTGGGGTCATTTTGACCCCAAAATGAAACTATTGAAATAAAGTCACAGTCACTGCAACAACAATTTTTTTTCTTTTATTAAGCTTTCAGAATGGTAAAAAATGACTTGTTTTTACAGGCAGTCATGGCACCTAATCTGATGAATGCTGTGCTCAGAGCATACTGGCTGTTGACAAGAGTAGCAGACACTTGCTACTTTCCTGTCTTTGTTGCGGTTGCAGAGTCCACATCGTTTGTGCTTAAGAACATAAGAAAGTTTACAACGAGAGGAGGCCATTCAGCCCATCTTGCTCATTTGATTGTTAGTAGCTTATTGATCCCAGAATCTCATCAAGCAGCTTCTTGAAGGATCCCAGGGTGTCGGCTTCAACAACATTACTTAGTGGGTTTGGTAGCAGAGTGTGGCACTTTCACAGCGCAAGTCGTTTTTTCACCCCCATGCTTAGCATTGCAGCTCTAATTGGAGACTGGAGCGTTGGAGTTTGAGCTCTTCTCTTGATGTTTGTCATGATGAGGGTGTTCCCTAATTCTCTCGATGATTTTACGCTGTCCCCTGTTGGTGTCTTGAGGGTTATTATCACATTGCAATGTAACATTGTTCTGTGTCCAGGAGGTGGGCAGCAGTGTGGAGTAGTGGTTAGGGCTCTGCACTCTTGACCGGAGGGTCGTGGGTTCAATCTCCAATGAGGGACACTGCTGTACCCTTGAGCAAGGTACTTTACCTAGATTGCTCCAGTAAAAAACCAACTGTATAAATGGGTAATTGTATGTAAAAATAATGTGTAAAAAAAAAAAAAAAAAAAAAAAAAAAATGTAATTGTATGTAAAAAATATTGTGATATCTTGTAACAATTGTAAGTCGCCCTGGATAAGGGTGTCTGCTAAGAAATAAATAATAATAGCTGTGCGTACTTTTATCGCAGGGTCATTTAGTCACATAAGGATTAAGTATGAAGTTTATAATTGAAGCATCCCTTAACCCTGGTTTACTCCCCAATTTAAAATGCCCATTTGTTTATTTGTATCTCTGTCCACCGCTGCAACCCCCTGGCGACTCGGGAACGGAGGCTGAAACACGCATCCTCCTGCCAATCCATCATTTTACACACTGCAGATCCACAGCGAGGCCACCAGACCTATAGTGCCGGAGGACAACACAGATCTGATGGCTCCGCTGCAGAACCACAGGCACCCTATTAGCCACAGGGGTCGCTGTTGCGCGGTGAACCTGGGTGCTCTGCCATTGTGCACCGCCGCTAGGAACCCCTGGTCACTGTCAGCAGTGACATAGCCTGGATTCGAACCTAAGATCTCCAGGCTATAGTGCATCCTGCACTCCAAGCAGAGCACCTTTACTGGATGCTCCACTCAAGAGCCCCGATTAATCAGCTGTTTGATACACCTTGAAAATTCAGAGATAGTTAAGGGAGTAGAAAGTAACTTGACATGTCAGATGACTTCTGGCGATAGGCCATAGGCTGGGAAGCCTATTGTTATTGTATAGTGTTATTGTTATGGCTAAACTTCAAATCTGATGCTAGAAAACTGTGCTATGAAGATTATGCCCATATTTGGGAGCTCCTAGAATATTATATAGTTTCTAAACATCATTAATACTATATAAGGCAAATATATCAAACACAGTTCTGTCCTTTCACTTTTCTAACAGAGAACTGTCTTAAGACTGTTTGATTTTAGTTCCTTTTTCTGTATAGTTTTGTTATTGCTGTAAGCTAGCAGTCCAGCAAAAAGAGGATCATATTAAAACCACAATCTAACTTCTGACTTTTCCCTACAGGCAGCATTAAACAAAAAGCAGAAAAGGCGCATTTGAGCTAAATAAATAGATTAAGGCCTTTTACCAATTCAAAACATTGACCCACCTGCTAATCGCAAATTACAAACCCAGCATCAATGGTGGGTTCCTCCTGGGGTAGAAGGAATAACCTTCTGACAAACAAAAAAGCCACCATCAGTACCAGGCTTGTAATTTGCAATTAATTAGCGGGAGGGTCAAAGTTTTGATTTGGTCCAGGCCTAAGTCTAAATGTTATTTCTATGTAAACATAAAATCCAAACATATTTTTCTTTACTATTTCAATACCCATGTTGAAAACCTCTGATTACACTAGGCTATAGTTCAATAATAACCCAGAATTTAACTTTTTTAACCCCACCACCACCACCACCCTAGTTATTTTGGCCATTCATTTCCTATGATTGATTATTTATTTATTCATTTATTTCTTAGCAGACACCCTTATCCAGGGCGACTTACAATCGTAAGAAAATACATTTCAAGTATCACAGTACAAGTAATAATACAATTAAGAGCAAGATAAATACAATGACTTTGGTTCAAGCAAGTACAAGTGTGACAAAACGCGATTCAGTAATACAGCAGATAAGTGTCAGTGATAGTTACATCAGGATATAATTAAATACAAAATACGACAGATTAAATAACACTTGGCAGATTACAGTACTTTGAAGTACAGGATTAAATGCAGTAAAATAGGGGGCAGATAAGAGCAAGTAAAGCGCATTTAAAGAAGGGTGATAAGTGTCCCAGGGGAAGAACAGAGGAGTTCTACAGGTGCTTTCTGAAGAGGTGAGTCTTGAGGAGGCGCTGAATGTGGTCAGGGACTGGGCAGTCCTGACATCTGTAGGAAGGTCATTCCACCACTGTGGGGCTGAGGGTGGAAAAGGAGCGGGTTTTGGAGGCAGGGGAGCGAGAGGAGGTAGAGCCAGTCTTCTAGTGCTATTGATTTCCAATATGTGATTTATAATGTAGAATTTGATGTCACTTATTATTACCAATCAAAGGAGCTTGGCTAGTCTAAGGTTTCTGATTAAAATATAGTATTAGAAACTACGGTTTCCATCCATTCATTATCTGTAACCACTAAATCCTATTACAGTGAGCCAGATTCTAACCAGGCAGACACAGGGATCAAGGCAGGACACCAGTCTATCACACAACACTGCAGTTTGAAAAACAATATTATAAACTACAATTTACAAACTGACTTGATCTGAAGGGCTTTAAAATGAGCCCCTTTGCAACATTTCATTAGACCCTGAAATGACAGCTTGCCAAACGAACCCTCACTGAGACAAAAGTCATCAACAGAACCCTAAGGTTTCTTGAGGAACCCTGAAAGAACCTGCACTTTTTAGACTGTACGGCTAACCTTAATAAACAAATCATGCTGGCACCGAATTTGTGGAAAACAGATTTTGAGTATAGAGGCCATTGAGCACACTTTTGTGGAGGGAGTTCCCTGGAGTAGCCCAAATTACCTGGTTAATTAGACTTTTATTTTTTATTTTTTTATTGTTTAGCTTATAAGAAGTTGAAGTCATGTGATTTCATTATATATGCCAAATGCTCAGTGTTTGGTATTTGAGTTGAGTTAAAATTGCCAAAATTAGTTAAGAATCTGTATAAATAGCCGTTAGAAAAGACATGATTTTAAAGACTTTAATTAATGGAAGAATAGCGAAAGACCAGGCAGGTCATACCCGATACTAACACAATATATACAGTACTGTGCAAAAGTTTTAGGCAGGTGTGAAAAAATGCTGTAAAGTAAGAATGCTTTCAAAAATAGACATGTTAATAGATTATATTTATCAATTAACTAAATGCAAAGTGAGTGAACAGAAGAAAAATCTAAATCAAATCCATATTTGGTGTGACCACCCTTTGCCTTCAAAACAGCATCAATTCTTCTAGGTACAGCATTTTTTCACACCTGCCTAAAACATTTGCACAGTACTGAATATATCTATATATATATATATATATATATATATATATATATATATATATATATATATATATATATATATATACACACACACATACAGTGGTACAGAATGTGAGTGATAATGAGTGATGTATAGCACGCTTTTCATTGTTTTGTAACCACATGCTACATGTAACTAGAATGACCGTAAACCACAAAAGTTGAAATGAACGTGTACGTGCTGGATAGCACAGGATGAGCAAGATGTTTTGTAAAGCAGCTGCACGCTTGACCTTGAGGTGAGAAGTCAAAGTGAGTGTATCTCACACTGTAAGACTGAGTGTTTAACTTTAAAACATTTATTTGTCCCACTTTTCTAACACGTCACTGCGTTTATAATTCTAAATGTGTTTAGGATTTAAACATCCTGTGGTGTTTATTTTAGAAAAACTATTCTATTTTACTATACCCATGAGCATGGTTGTTTGATCCCTCTTGATAAATAATATAAGTTATACTTACCCAGATCTCGGGCTGAGCTCCATGTGATAATCTGAACTAACATAAATAAGCCAGCGGTGCAGGGGTGGGGTGCGAGGGCGACACCTTAAAACATGGCGGTTTGTGTTGCTCGGGGACCCTTAGTGACATGATATAAAAACCGGTGTTTAGACGTTCAAAAGCCTTTTGATAATGGGTGACGTGACTGTCTGGACCTAAACAGTAGCCTATATGTATGTATGTATGTATGTATGAAAGTTGAGTTAGCCTCTGTTACATGACACTTTGTTTTGATTAATTTTATTATTCACTTAATATAAGTTTTGTATACATACTTTCATTGGTACTTGTTTGTGTTCTGTCAAACTGTTTGATTTTATTTAAATCTTATACTCGCTCGAGACCGAGCCAATAAACCGAGTGTTTCGTGACTTCACTTATGCCTGAGACTCCTTATAAGAAAAAATCTCTGGGTCGGGTTGAAGAACAGGGATACATTGAGCAGACAATGTTGAAAGTACTAATTTATAACAAAGATACGATTACACAGGCTACACACACACACGACATTTAGCTATTAAATGCGTCACACGTTCTTTGGTTTTAGACACGGACACGTTGATGAAGGCCGTTTCTAGCCTTTTGGGGGCCCTAAGCAGGATTTGATTTCCCTCCCTCCCCTCCCCTTCCCTCCCACAATTGAAACACCACAAATGCATTGTGATATTTGGCCACAAGATGGCACCGAAGGTCAGGAACTGTAACACTAAACAAACACTGAACTGAAGAACTGACAAGGCAGAACAAAAAGCGATTAAAAGTTTAATAGTTTGAAAGTATAAAATATATATAAAATATATCAAAATCCCACTTAATAATGACATTAAATTAACATCAAAATGGCCCTTAAATCAGGGAATAAACAATAAAACAATAAAAGTTAAATAAAAATGTTTAAATAATGAAAATAAATACCCCCAGATAAAGTGCAAAATGAAAATAAAAAATGAGTTAAAAAAATAAATAAATATCTAGTGACAGATAAAAAGTGACAATTTAAATGGTAACCAATTTACCATAGCCTTCTCCCCCTCCTTCATCCAGCTATTTTTTCCCTTAGACCTTCAGTCTTCTTGCCTTCTTGGAGGCAAAGTCATTTGGAGACTGTTCATGCAAACTGCAAAGCAATATTAAGGCCCTTGGATGATGATGTTAATGTTAAAATTTGATGACCCATATTATTTCAAAGATTAAAGCTGATTGTCTCCCAGCAAAACAAAACCACAGCAACATAAAATGACCATATTCACACTGTCAGAAATATATGATTTTAAAAGGACAATAAAATAACATCAATATTAATAAGTAGATGTGTCCATACCTATATTGACATGCATTTGGTTCACTGCTACTTAAGTGGCATTACACTGCTGGGACTGGTAACTGCTGCTGACTGGTAAGACTGGTACTGATACTGCTGCTGACACTGTGACTCGTGCTTTGAACGAGTTTAGCACACAGTTTCTCACTCAATTCTAATATTCTTTTGTCAATATAAATCGACGATAGGAAGTAGTACAGTACTTCAGGCGGGGGAAACCGGTCGCAGAAGTCCCGGTGCTGCCCAGCGCACAGGCCGGGTCGCTATACATGCAAATACACAGCCACTGTGCTATAATAAAACGCTGTGCTATATATAGCAGGTAGGGTGATACTTGGACGAGCTGACTGTCCAGTTAAAGTGACGAGAAAACCCATACAGCCAGCTATCCCGGTTTAGCTACACATTTAATGCCATCATAAAAACAGGTACTTGGATTTTTGCTGTGCTGGCATCAAAACATTCTACATGAAAAAAAAAAAGATTTATCAAAACGTATTGCAGCTAAAAATCAATATAAATGATAAATTCACTTAACATTGATTCTTACCAAGAGTTGGCTTCTTTAGAAAGAAATGTGTAATTGGTTGTTTTTTTTTTTCTCCGTTTCATGTTAGTGCTGCACTATAAACCAGAATACAGAGTAACTTGGGAAACTGATTAATGAGAAACGTCTTTGTGGCGCGAATTTGACATACCGCGCAGTGTCTGTACAGCCCGAGATCACAGTAATGTGAGGAAATTAAAAATAATATTTATCTATCTCAATGTTATACGTTTTTTATTATTATTTTGGTCTTCACAATTAAGAATTGAGCCTGGGCACAGCCAGTATGCAAGCAAGCTACAGCAATAAAAACGAAGCAAAACCATATAATACTATAACGAGCGGTGGTCTCCGTTTCCTCTCAAACGAACAGATAGCAGACAGGTAGTGAAATCAACTCAAATTTATTTATTTTAAACAAACTCTAAAGGTCCCTATCGGCTAAGAACTCCCTTTATCTCCCTTTCAGTTTCTCTATCTCTGCTCACACTGCCGCTTCTCTCTCTCTCTCTCTCTCTCTCTCTCTCTCTCTCTCAATTCAGTTTCAATTTCAATTTCAAGGGCTTTATTGGCATGACTGATTTTTCACAAGTATTGCCAAAGCAATGATGGGTAAATTCCATCTTTACAATGAAAATTTAAAACTTTTAAACTTTTAAAAATAAAACAAAAACAACACAGTACTTCAAACACATCACAACAACAATAATAATAACAATAATGATAAACATTTATATATGTATTCTATAACATGTATTTATTTATTTATTTATTTATTTTTTCTTTTCCTCCCTGTGTGAGGAGCCTCAGTGTCACTCCCTGTCCCTCAGGCTGTGGCAGGCGCTTGTGTGCTGGGCTGCCTCTTCTATACAGCTTGTGTGCTCTCCGAGGAGGATGGGGAGTTTTTCTGGGTCTGGCAAGTCTGAGAAATCTATGCAGAGATTTTGTATTTTTGGGAAGAAGGCTTCCCTTATATTCTTATATTTTGTGCACTGCAGTAAAAAGTGTATCTCTGTCTCGACCTGATTGAGCTGACACTGATCACACAGCCTGTCCTCTTTGGTCAGCCATGTCTGCCTGTGTCGGCCCTTCTCGATGGCCAGGCTGTGCTCACTGAGCCTGTACTTTGTTAAGGTCTGTCTCTGTTTACTGTTTTTCACCCTGGTCAGGTATTCAGCCGGGGTGTAGTGCCTTTTTAGGGCCCGATAGCATTCCAGTTTGCTTTGTGTTTTAGTGTGTGTGTCCCAATGAATAAGATATTCTTGTTTGTTTTGTGCTATAATTTGGTTTGCTCTGATTGTATGTGTTAGAGTGGAGCTGTCCTGAAGCTGGTTGGTGTTAGTGTGTGTTAGTGCAGTGAGCTTCAGGACCAGCTGGCTGAGGGGACTCTTCTCTGGGCTCTGCTCTTGGTATTGCAGGGCTTTATGGTGGTAAGAGTTTATGTTACTATTTTTAGATGGAGCCAAAATTTAATTGCTCTTTTTGGATATTAATCAATAGTGGGTATTGGCCTAATTCAGCCCTGCATGCATTGTTTGGAGTTTTCCTTTGTATTTGCAGGATACTTTTGCAGAACTCTGTATGCAGGGCTTCTGTTGGGTGTTTGTCCCATTTTGTAAAATCCTGCTCTGTGAGCGGACCCCACACTTCACTGCCATACAGGGCAATGGGTTGGATGACGCTTTCAAAAATTTTTAACCAAATTTTAATTGGGATCTTTATATGAATTTTTCTCTTAATAGCATAAAATGCCCTCGTGCTTTTTCTTTTAGTGCATTCACTGCCAGGTTGAAACTCCCTGACGTGCTGATTTCTAGGCCTAGATAGGTGTAGTGTGTGCAGTGTTCCAAAGTGTTTTTGCCCAAGGTGAAGTGGTACTTATTTCCCTGAGATCTGACTTTCTTTTGGAATATCATGACTCTGGTCTTGTTCATGTTTACTGCCAGGGCCCAGGTCTGACAGTACTGCTCTAGCAGTGACAGGCTCTGCTGAAGACCCTGCTCTGTGGGTGACAGCAGGACCAGGTCATCTGCGTAGAGCAGGAATTTAACTTCAGTGTCATGTAGAGCGAGGCCAGGAGCTGCAGACTGCTCCAACACTGTGGCCAGTCTCTCTCTCTCTCTCTCTCTCTCTCTCTCAGGATTGTGGGATCGTGGGAGGGGCTTGTGTAGAGTGAGTGATGTGTACTGTGCGTGAGTAAAACTTTTACTGGTTATATTCATTTTGTACACGTTTAGTTTTATTTATTTATTTGTATTATTTAATTTGAGTTTTTCTCAGGAACCCATGGCGGCACCAAATCAGGAGGTTTTGGGTCGCTGACCAAGAGGCACGGATTTAAATGTATTCCAGACAGTTCAGTAACAGTGGAGGAGTGTTTGTTTGCTGTCAGGGAAAAATAGGGTATGGAAATATAAACTCTGCTGCAAGAATGAATAAAGCCATCGTTGTTTTTCTTAGTAGTGAACTGTTAGTGAACAGGATTGTTGAAGAAGGTTTGTATATCAAAGAAAGTGTTGTCAGCATTTTACCTTTAGCTTCCCCTGTCACTAAAGTTATCCTTTTAAATGTCCCACCTTTCATTAAAGATGAGTTGATTATTAATGAGCTACTAAGATACAGAAAAATGATGTCCCCAATTAAACCTATTTTACTCGGGTGTAAAAACCCAGATGTTAAGCATGTCATGTCTTTTAGGAGACAAGTTTTTGTATTATTGAATGACCCCAACTCGTCTATTGAAGTTGCGTGGACTTTCAATATTGACTGTAGTAATTGTTATATTTGCCAGCACAGAATCAATGAAATGTTTTCATTGTGGAGGACAAGGACACCTTAGAAGGGCTTGCCCTCAAAAAATAATGATACTGAGCACAATAAGGCAAGAGAGCCAGCAAGTGGGGAGGACGGAGTCTCTGAGACAGCACCGGGGGCTGAGCAGCAAACGCAGCCTCCAGCGCAGACAGTGAGACCCGAGCCGGCACCTCGACTGAAGCGGGGATCGGTGTGGAGGTTAAAGAAAACAAAAGAAACAGGAGCTGAAACAGTGAATACCCCAGATGACGCAGATTTTCAACTTGTTGAAAAAAGAAAAGATGTGTGGCCACCCCAGGAAAGGTAGCTGAAGAAGGGCAGTCTGTCTGGGACTCTGAGATGCTCTCTCAGGGCAGCGGTGCTGCTGCAGCTCAGAGCTCTGGGACAGGAGATCAAGGTAAAGCTGGATCTCAGTGTAAACCTGTGATAACCCCGCCGCTCAGGGAAGAAGGGTAACAGCGGCGCTGCAGTTCAGTCCAGCTGAGACAGCCTCCAGATCAGAGGACCTGTTGCCGGATACAGTAGCTGTGGATGACGCTGAAGAATCCAAAGAGGAGTCGGTGATATCAGAGATGGATGATGGAGGAGAGCTCTCTGACTCCTCGGTGCTGCTCGATGAGGCTCTGCCCAACCCGTCTGGTAAAAGTAAAATTTATTCAGTTATTATTATTATTATTATTATTTATTATTTTAGCAGACGCCCTTATCCAGGGCTTACTTACAATCGTAAGCAAATACATTTCAAGTGTTACAGTACAAGTAATACAATAAGAGCAAGATAAATACAATGACTAGTTCAAGCAAGTACAAGTGTGACAAAATACAATTCAATAATACAGCAGATAAGTGACAGTGATAGTTACATCAAGATATGATTAAATACCAAATACTACAGATTAAACACTTTGCAGATTACAGTACTCTGAAGTACAGGATTAAATGCAGTAAAATAGGGGCAGATAAGAGTAAGTAAAGCACATTTAGGGAAGGGTGAAAGTGTCCCAGGGGAGAAACAGAGGAGTTCTACAGGTGCTGTCTGAAGAGGTGAGTCTTAAGGAGGCGCTGAATGTGGTCAGGGACTGGGCGGTCCTGACATCTGTAGGTAGGTCATTCCACCACTGCGGAGCGAGGGTGGAGAAGGAGCGGGCTCTGGAGGCAGGGGAGCGTGAGGAGGTAGAGCCAGTCTTCTAGTGCAGGCGGAGCGGAGAGGAAAAATACAAATTAAAAATTTCTGTCAGCAATATACTTTAAATACAACCAGGGTTTTGAACCAGACAGTTGAAGAGCTTGAGAGAGAGATATTGAGAATAGAAACAAAAATTACTCTCGATAGTGATGAAAACATCTTCCAGTCTCTGAGAGAGAAAAGAGAAACTCTGAGCAGCCTACTGGAGGAAAGAGTGAAGGGGTCCCTCATCCGTTCTCGTTTCACGCAGCTAAAGGACATGGACGCACCCACCAAATTCTTTTTCAATTTAGAGAAGGTGGTGGAGAGTAAGCAGCTGTTTTGTGTGCGTCTGCCCTGCGGGAAGGAGGTGCACAGTAAAGAAGATATTAATAGAGCAGCTGTGTATTTCTACACCCAGCTGTTTAGTGCCGAGCCCTGTGATGAGGAGCAAATCACTTTACTGCACCAGGACCTGCCCAGCTTGTCTCAAGAAGAACAGCGCCCCCTAGAAGCCTGTTTGACAATGCAGGAGCTGACGGAGGCAGTCACTCAGCTGTCCCCAGGAAAAGCCCCTGGGATTGATGGCCTTAGAGAAGGCATTAGAGAAGGAGAGCTGCCTTTGAGCTGTCGTCGGGCTGTGATTACACTGTTGCCAAAAAAAGGAGATGTAAAAGAACTAAAGAATTGGCGCCCCGTCTCACTTTTATGTTCGGATTATAAAATATTTTCAAAAGCCTTGGCCAATAGACTGAGGGAATGTATTCACACCGTGGTTCATAAAGACCAGTCATATTGCATTCCTGGAAGGACAATATTTGATAATATCTTTCTAATCCGAGACTTTTTAACTGCTAGTAATCTTTTTAATCTTGATTTGGGGATTATTTCTCTAGATCAAGAAAAAGCATTTGATAGGGTGGATCACAAATATCTTGTTAAAACATTACAATCTTTTGGTTTTGGTCCTAATTTCATTTCTTTTATTTCCCTGTTATATAAAAATGTTTTTAGTGTTTTGAAAATTAATTATAACTTGAGCCGTCCGTTTCCGATGTACAGAGGGATTCGCCAGGGATGTTCCCTATCAGGCATGTTATATGCCCTCTCTATTGAACCTCTGCTTTGTCATCTTAGGAGTAAGCTGGCTGGTCTGAGAATACCTTTTACACGTAATGCTCCTCCAGTCAAACTGTCTGCCTATGCTGATGATGTTAATGTCTTCATCACCAGTCATGCTGATGTGTCAGCACTGAGAGACAGTTTGGACATTTTTCAGAAAGCCTCCTCGGCCAAGGTGAACTGGGGCAAGTGCAGCACATTCCTGTCAGGGAGTGGCATGGAGCCGGCCCCGACGCTCCCTCGGCCATTGCGCTGGGGAGGACTGGGATCAAGGTTCTGGGAGTCTATTTGGGAGAACGACAGTATGAATCCAAGAACTGGGAGGATTTAACAGAAAAGGTTAAGGGAAGGCTGCAGCGTTGGCGGTGGCTGATACCTCAGTTGTCATACAAGGGGAGAGTTCTTGTGATCAACAATCTGGTGGCCTCCATGCTATGGCACAGGCTGGTGTGCCTGGATCCTCCCCAGGGCTGATAAATGAGATACAAAGAGTGCTACTGGAGTTTTTTTGGAGTGGCCATCATTGGCTGAAGCCAGCTGTCTTGTACCTGCCCCCTAGTGAAGGGGGTCAAGGGTTAGTGGATGTACGCAGTCGTGTGGCTACTTTCCGGTTGCAAGCAGTGCAGCTTTTGCTGTTTTTACCTGAGCTAAGCTGGAGAAACATCGCCTTCTCTTTCCTGCACAGAGTGAGGGAACTGGGCTGGGATTGGCAATTGTTTTTAATAAATCTATCTCAGCTAGACACCAATGAACTCCTAGATTTCTATAAGAACATGCTCAATGCCTGGCGAATGGTGAAGGTGGAGAGACTGGAGGATTATTTGACTGTAGGAGCATTGCTAGAGGAGCCTTTATTTTTTAACTCCTTGTTCCCTGCAGATGGTTTCCAATCTGGGGCGTTGTGCTCTAGTTTTGCAAACGGGGACATTGCAAAGCTAAAAGATTTACTGCAGGTGAGCATTGGGAGGTGGAGAGTGGTGGAAAGCCTGGCCAAACAGCTGGGAATTCACTCACTCAGAGTACTAGAGAATCTTTTGAAAAAGCTCAGAGACTCTTTCTCCCCTAGGGTTACAGAGATGTTGAACCAGGCTCTGGGAGGCACTGATGAGCAAGAGTTGGCTTGCCCTTCCTTTTTAGTGTCCCCTGCTGTTCCTGAAAACCTTGGGGAAGGTTTGTACAGTATTGAGAGGCTGCAACAGCTTCCTGCACACTCTTCTGGAAAAAGGAGCTGTACACACTCTGTGTTAAGGTGTGTCATGTGATTGCGCTTAAAGACACTGCCTGATACCAGGTGGAGAGCTCATGTGGACTGTGTAGGTAGTACTGCTCCGCCTGGAGGTCTTTATATAAACCGCCTTTGCCTAAGCTGCTCAGGAGATCTACAGTGGCGCATTCTTCATGGCATCATAGCCACTGGGCGCCACGTCCACCGTATTGACCCTGCAGTTAGTAAAGACTGTTTTTTTGTGGAGAGGAAGAAACACTGTTTCACCTTTTTACTGACTGCAGAAGGCTGGACCCCTTGTTTAATGCTATTGCTGAATTGCTAAATTCTTTCAATGTGATTTTTACTAAAGAATTATTCATTTTTAATTTTCCTTACAGTCACAAGACACGATTTAAAAGTGCTTGAATTAATTTTATATTTGGGCAAGGAAAATTAGCAATCTGGAAAACCAGGAAAAACAAGCTGCAGGGGTCGGGAATTTATAACACTGAATTAATGTTGAAATTGTTGTTGAAAACAAGAATTCAAATTGATTTTGCTTATTTTTCTTTAGTCCATGACTTACAGAGTTTTCAGCAGTGTTGGTGTGTGAATGAGGGATTGTGTGTGCTGGGGGAGGAGGGAGAGCTACAGTTTTTTGTGTGAAATAATCTGGATGTATTTATTTATGTGCATGTATATACAGATTTATCTAATTGGGGGGAGAAATATATATATATATATATATATATATATATATATATAATTTAGATCTGTTTTATATATAACCTTGTTTATCTTAAAAACAAAGGGTGTATTGTGAATTGTTAATTACTTTATTTGTTTTTTCAAAATGTTTTCAATAAAGGACCCTTAAGTCAAAAGTCTCTCTCTCTCTCTCTCTCTCAACCACACACTACTCTTCTCCTCCCCTCGACACACACCCTGGTCATTCACACCCACCAATCCACCACTATTGTGTTTTGTTTTGTTCAACTATTTATTTTGTTTGTTTAATAAAATGCTGAGCACCTATAGTGTCTCAGTTTCACCCACCATTACTTCTGTTGAGTCAGACGTCACGCCTGCAAAGCCACCCTTTCACAGGCACAATTTATTTAATTACAAAACTGTTCAGAAATATTGATTGTCCATTAATAATACATACAATGCTTCATCAGAGTCCATTCAACTTTTATTGAAAACAAAAACAAACAAAACAAGAAATACATAGCATAGAAGTAAAGCGTCATCATGGTTTAGGATAAGCAAGATCCAAAGCATTTTTAAAAACACGATGATGTTTAATAGGAGATCATTTTAAAAGAACAAAACCTCATCTGGGTAACGTTAAATTTAATTCATGAAGACCTAGGCTGAACGTGTTGGTAATAATATATATGGGCCTAATATATATGAACATAAGAAAGTCTACAAACGAGAGGAGGCCATTCTGCCCATCTTGCTTGTTTGGTTGTTAGTAGCGGATTGATCCCAGAATCTCATCACGCAGCTTCTTGAAGGATCCCAGGGTGTCAGCTTCAACAACATTACTGGGGAGTTGGTTCCAGACTCCCACGATTCTGTGTAAAAAAGTGCCTCCTATGTTCTGTTCTGAATGACCCTATATCTAATCTCCATTTGTGACCCCTGGTCCTTGTTTCTTTTTTCAGGTCGAAAAAGTCCCTTTGGTCGACTTTGTCAATACCTTTTAGAATTTTGAATGCTTGAATCGGATCACCGCGTAGTCTTCTTTGTTCAAGACTGAATTGATTCAATTCTTTTAGCCTGTCTGCATATGACATGCCTTTTAAACCCGTAATAATTCTGGTCGCTCTTCTTTGCATTCTTTCTAGAGCAGCAATATCCTTTTTGTAGCGAGCTGACCAGAACTGAACACAATATTCTAGATGAGGTCTTACTAATGCATTGTAAAGTTTTAACATTACTTCCCTTGATTTAAATTCAACACTTTTCACAATATATCCGAACATCTTGTTGGCCTTTTTATAGCTTCCCATAGTACATATGGACTGGAGAGGAGGGATTTAGTGGAAATTACTGACCCGAGGGAAGACTATTGTTATCGACAGGGGGCTATAATGCCTGAAGCCGCAGGCTGAGGGCATTATACCCTGGAGGTATAATTTTAATATATAAATCAATAAATGTTACCGGTACCGCTTTTACATGGATATCATATTTTATTTCTATCACTGTCGTGTGGAATTTGTTTGAATTTCATTTTAATCATTGTTTTAGTGTTTGGAGCCTCTTCTGTAGTTTTTTTTTTGTTTTTGTAATTCATTTTCTGTTAAGTTATAGAAATGCTGTTGCTCACTGTGACGGTCAGACATTTTGAGTGAAGGGTGAATGGTCATGTTTGAGAAGGGGCGGGACTAAGTGATGTAAACAATCATAATTTATATGTATGTATATGACCGGTGGTACCCGGATATTAGGGCAACATAACAAAATATATACTCTCCTCTGAACCAATCACAGGCCAGAATTTGCAAGCACTATAGAAAAGGCAAACCAGGATTGTAAGTACAATGGCTTATATTCATCAAGGGTTTTACACAAATTCGCTATTTCCAACATTTTTTCAAACTTGAATAAAATGCAAATTAAAATGAACATGTGTACGTCACAGTGCATACAGTTTTATTTAAAGATGCTGGGTATAAGTAAGTATTTTTTAATTCATTTTTACTGCTTATTTGACCGGTTATTTCTTTTTAGAAAAGGTGTCGGAAATAGCAAATTTGTGAAAAACCCTTGATGAATATAGGCCAATCCTTTATTAGGCTACATATCCATTAAAGAAATGCATGACTAAACTACAAGATTAATGCTTAACTAGCCTATATATTAGGAAGAAATATTCAATTCACCCTATTAGATGCTTATAATTGCTAAATAATAATAAATGTCCCGATTCATTTTGAAATATGCCTATTGTCTTTGCAGTTCAATACTCAATACTGAACCCCAACAGCCAGGAAAGCAGCCACCACTATCATAAACATGTTTATTCCTAGCGGGGTAAACCCATTAGTACAAATTACTTCTAAACTATTAAAAAAAGGCCAGATCATCACCAGAGTCTCAATATTGCACACGCTTTCTGTGGCACATCCCTTCAGTGTTACTGGAGCCATCAGATCAGCTGAAAAAAAAAATACAAATACGCGGCATTACTAAACAACCAAAAACTTCTATCAATTCAGAGGTTAACATAAAAGTCGGGGTGAATTGTGTTAAGTTAGTCTGACCATGAGAAAAAAACTAGGGAAAAATGCTTAGTTATTGTTCAAATGTAGCCTACTGTGGTAAACTTTTATAACGCTGATGTTTCTTTTAGTTGTGTTTCACGAGCAGCTTGTGAACTCCAGTCAAAACGCTTCAGGGTATATAAAAGAAAACTCATATTTGAGTTATAACAGTAACTTTCAATGACAAAGACTGATTACCTGTCCCAATCACTGTGATGCACCGATCTTGTGTTCCAACGCACTGGACCACATCTGTACTGCAGTTAGCAATATTTGCGCATGATGGACACTGTTTCCCATTCAAGTTAACTGAATTAAGAGCAACTTCAAAGAAAAAAAATATATACATTTCAGGAATGAAAGCCCAGATTTCAAACCTGTTTCCTTATTACCCATGTTAACCTGAATTATGATCATTTTTGTTGATGTTCTTTCAAAGAGTCATATATACATAATGTAACACAAATTTGGCAAACTTTTTTTTTCCAAGATTTTAGAGTGCCATTTTTTCGCCAATTATATTTTTCTCCTTCTCAGAATATACTGTATATTCCAACTGGAATTGTTTTATTAGCTGGATATAGCACAGCAACTACTCAGCAAACTTATTTACAAGCTTTAAACAAATGTATATATTTACCATTATAGCTGCCCGTGTTGCACTTATTCGTCTTACAGCAATCAATACGGGCATCCACTCGGTGTTTGTCAGTGAACTTCACGCTCAGTAGTTGGTTGCAGTTTTGAAGCACAGGACCACATTTCTTAGTAAATCCATTTGGAGTAAAGTGTTAAAGTGTTAGACAAGTGTTAAAATATCTAAGTTTTTTTAATAGTTTGCATTAGTTTACATGCAATTCAGCACTATTTTAACTTTCCTCCTGTTTAATCATGTTTGACACAATCTTATTAAAAAAGTCTTAAAAATAATAAGACTGCAGTAAATTTTGTACCGTAAGATTTTTCACATGCATAAAGCAATATATATATATTCCTTAAACTCACCAAACTGCTGAAAGCTGCTTGTTGTGGATATTGTTAAACACGCTTGAGAGCTGCTGCAGGTTTGTGAAGTAGACGAACAGGAAGTCTTCCCAGAACAAGTATTGCAGCTCAGAGAATTGACTGAAACACATCAAAACAAAGAGCTTTTATTTGCACAGAGTTCAGTGTCGCGTGACTCTGTCATTCACAACAGAAAGGTGACCAGTGACACACACATAACGCGTTCTTAACGGAAAAGACAAAAACTAAATAAACAAAGAGTGTGGGAAGACATCAATAACTAACACAAGGGTTTAAAATGTACAGTAGCAGTGATTTGTCAATGGTTTACATCTGTGGCAAGTGCAAGGTATAGGTCAGTACTATAACAGGTCTGTGTGCAATTGGGTTTCTGTCCTCGATTGCCAGTGTAGTTCTGGGACGGACTGCGAGCAGTTTAAAGATTGGTTGGCTGCTGTGATGGCCCCGCCCTCCCTATTGGCTAAGAAAGAGGAAGTAATTGGAGAGATCTTCCCTTTCGTGACCCGGCATGGTACTGTCATCGATTTAAACCCCGAAATACTAAACAGGAATGCCGGGCCACTAAGAATGAGGGCTGGCAATGGAGGGAGTCCGAGAAGTTTCAGGTGGGGCAATTGATGAAGAGTCTGGGATGCCATGGAGCCAGCGCAGGGGTCTGGCTTGGCTGCCTCCACTCAGGACCAACCTGATCCCGAGATAGAAGCCAAAGGAGCTGATTTTTAGCTCGCTTCCATGACTTCCGACTCGAGCAAGGGCGTGACGACATGCTGGACAGTCTCTTTGACCAAGCAGCTGTGATTAACCCTTTGCAGTCCATTTATTAAGTGCATGTCAGGCGTGTCAGGTCCAATTTATTTTCACACGAAAGCAGTTAATTTTAGACGCGCTGTTTAAAAGTATTTTTTTTTTCCATAGTCAAATGGGTTTAAAAGGCTCTGCATATCAACAAAGCACTCACTAGGCATCTCCATCCCGCCCCACCCTTTCGTTCGCTATAGCTTTCACATATGCTAAGAAATAAATAATAATAATAGTCGTACATACCGATCAATCATCTCCTGATCACTCGTTTTATCACCAAATGCCTCAATCATGCGATCCAAGTCATTATTTTATTACTATAACATCTGAAAAAAGCTTTGCAAATGTCCGTGATATTCTCTGAGCGCTGATGCAGTATCAGCCAGCTTGTTTCCTTATGACCGCCCCTATCTGATGCCAGGGGCAAGTATGACTATTCATGAGATACGCCCTTTTTTTCGGCTTGTCTCGGCTCCTGTTGCTCCCATTCGCCATTGAATGGTTTTCGGCTTTTTCCGGAGAAAAACGACTAGAAACCAGTTTTTGCGTTTTTTTGATGATGTAGGATAGGGTCCGACATTGGACTGGATTGGAATAATTGCAATGTCGGACCAGGTCCGACATAGGCCCGCAAAGGGTTAATGGTCAGGTGGTCGAGCCCAGATGCGCTGCTACGTACCCTCACTTTGAAATTAATCAAGATATTTTGTAACATTTTGAAAAATTACCCCAGACAGGGGAAGTGCATCACCAGTTGCTCATTCCTCAGCCCTTTAAGGAGGATCTGTTGCAGCTTGCTCACGCTATTCCCCTGTCTGGTCATTTGGGAAGGGACAAGACTGAAGCGAGGCTTGTGACACGGTTCTATTGGCTGGGGCTGGATGGTGACGTCAGGCGTTTTTGCGAACACTGCAGGAAGTGTCAGAAGGCTAGCCCTAGAGCCGTCCCACGAGTTCCACTGGTGCCTTTGCCACTAGTGGAAGCTCCGTTTAAGCGTTTTGGAGTAGATATAGTGGGACCACTAGAAAGGAGTGCGGTGGGATACACACACCTCTTGATCATTTTGGATTACGCTACGCGTTATCCAGAGGCCATTCCCCTCTGACCTGCGTCTGCTAAATCTGTTGTGAAGGTTTTCTCCCGGGTGGGGATCCCCAAGGAAATACTGACCGACCAAGGCACCAACTTTTTGTCCCGGCTACTCTGAGGAACATGTAAACTTTTGGGCATTAAGACCATTAGAACCTCTGTTTACCATCATCAGACCGATGGTCTTGTGGAGTGTTTTAATAAGACCCTCAAAAACATGTTGCGCAGATTTCTTAATATTTGCACTACTTCCCCCTCCCTTCTCTTTGCTATCAGGCCTTAGGCTTCTATGGGGTTTTCACCATTCGAGTTGCTGTATGGTCGGAGACCCCGGGGTGTACTTGATCTGGTCAGAGAGATGTGGGAGGAGCAGCAGGACAATTCGACCAATACTGTCCGGTATGTGTTGGACCTGTGCAAACGTCTCGAGTCTGTGGGGAAAATGGGCGCATGACAATTTGCAGCAGGCTCAATGCAGACAGGAGACGTAATATAACAGAGGAGCCCGGTTAGGCACGTATCAGATAAACTTCTGGCGAAGTGGCAAGGACCTTTTGAGGTTACACACCAGATTGGTATGTTGGATTATGAGATCTGCCAGCCGGAGCGACAGAGAGAAAAGCACATTGTAAACCTCTTGAAGCCCTGTTTACAAAAGGAGGCTTTGTTAGTGGCACAAGCAGATGACGTCACAGACCTTGGACCTGATCTTTCTGTGTTGGCTAAGAAAGGGTCGGTACAGATTGCAGATAATCTGACACCAACACAGAAATGTCAGGCTCGGGCACTGGTGGTGGAGTTTCCTGATGTGTTTTCTCCGGTCCGGGGCAGACTCGAGTAGTTCAACATCACATTGAAGTTGAGCCGGGGCTTAGTTCGCCAGAGGCCGTACTGCATACCTTAACGCAAATGGCAGGTAATAAAGGCGGAAATTGACGAGATGCTCAGACTGGGTGTAATAGAGAGTCCCAAAGTGACTGGAACAGTCACTTTGTTTTAGTGTATAAGCTGGATCGGGTCTACTCGATTTTGCATTGACTTCAGGCGAGTTAATGAAAAATCGAAGTTTGACGCTTATCCCATGCCCCGGGTAGATGAGTTGCTGGAGCGTCTAGGCACGGTCCATTTTATGACAACACTGGATTTAACAAAGGGGTAATGGCAGATACCCTTGACCCCAGAATCCAGAGAGAGGACGGCGTTTTCCAATCCCTTCGGTTGTACCAATTTAGGACCATGCCCTTTAGGTTACACGGAGCACCAACCACTGCAGTACACCACTGCTTACATAGATGACGTGGTAATCCACAGTGAGGATTGGCCGAGTCATTTGTGTAAGGTAGCGGTGGTAATGCAATCCTTGCAGGAGGCTGGGATTACTGTTAATTGCCATTGGGAAGAATGAGTCGGAGTATTTGGGGTGTCGAGTAGGGAATGGCCAGATCAGACCTCTGATGGCTAAGGTGAAAGCCTTGGCTGACTGGCCTGTCCCTACGACCAGAACCCAGGTGTCCTCTTTCTTGGAACTAGTAGGCTCTTATAGGAAGTTCATCCTGAGCTTCGCCATGCTTGCTACTCCCTTGACAGACCTCACCCGGAAGGCTGCCCCAAATACGGTTCAGTGGACAAAGCCGTGTCAGAGGGCCTTTCTCGCTCTGAAGCAAAGGCTGTGTAGCAAGCCAGTGCTATACAGTCGTGATTTCAGTAAGAGGTTCACGCTGCAGATGGATGCGTTGGAGACAGGTCTCGGGGCAGTGTTGTCTCAGGAGGTGCGAGGAAACGAGCACCGGTCCTGTATATCAGCAGATAGCTCCTCCCCTGCGAGAAAAACTATAGTACCATCAGAAGGAGTGCTCACAGTGAAATGGGCAGTCGGGTCACTCGGTACCACCTCCTGGGGCGACACTTCACCCTGGGTACCGATCATGCCCCTTTAGCATGGCTTCACCAGATGAAGGATAACAACGCCAGAATCACGCGGTGGTACTTGACCCTGCGGCCCCTATGTCTTCAGTGTAGTCCACCGAGCAGGGAAACTGCATCAAAACACAGATTTTTCTCTCAGGAAGGTATGGGGGCGGGTAGGATTTTGAATGGACAGGTTGTGCCACTCTGAGGGGAGGATATGTAACAGGCGAGATCTATGCTGACTGTCTAGCGTATGCGTGGTTCTGCAGGAAGAGGGAGCAGTCTCGTAAGATCTGCCTGTCAGTCATGGCAATGACACGGAGCGGTTGGGAGGAAGGTGTTTGGCTTTCCCTCTCTCAGTGGTTGAGAGGTGGGCCTTGGGGGTTGCTCGGCCCAGAAGAACTGCGCTTGGTTAAGCATTCGGGGCCAGGACCGGGAAACCCAGGGACGCTAGCTGAGGAGGCAAGTGTAAACAAACACCAGGCAGGAACGCTAGTGGTTGGAGCAAGAGAACAAAACAGGTAAGCATGGCTGAGGAAGACAGCCAGCCTTAAAGTGATAATTAAAATAGATGGTTACGTGTGTAGTGAGAGGGGAACCTTGGCCACCGCAGTGTATAGCGCATAGCGGCGTGGGGCGTTGACCCAAGCTGACCGGCATAGCAGCAGTAGGGACACTGCATAAGCAGCACTTTTATTTTGTAGTTGTGTTTTATTTTTACTGTGTTTTATTTTCCCTTTTCATTTTGCCTTTGGTTTTCATTATTATTTTTGAGCACCTGTGAGTTCGCCTGCATAGACCTGCATATACCTGTGCCGGTAACCCTGTGGTCCTGATTACCATTGCTGTTATACAGACCAGGGATAACATCGCCCTCTGTGGACTTAAACAAATAAAGTGAAAGAAGAGCTCCAGCACATGGAAAAGATAGGTGTGATCAGCAGAGTTGAGGAACCAACCGATTGGGACACAGGCATCGTTGTGGTGCCAAAGAAGACAGGTGCTGTAGGTGCTGAAATACATTCTTCCATCAGTGGAACAAACCCTAGGCATGCTGGCAGGAGCAAACATTTTCAGCAAGCTTGATGCAACATGGAATTCTGGCAGACTCCCCTAACTGAAGAGTCAGCTAAATTCACAACCTTCATTCTTCCTTTTCAAAGATATTTCTTCAACAGATTGCAATTTGGCATAGCTCTCAACATTGACAAATGTGAACTAGGGAAACAAGAAGTTAAGTTATTGGGCTACATTCTTTCAGCCAATGGCATCAAACCAGATACAGAAAAAACACCTGCAATTCTTGAAATGAAGGAACCAACTAATGTCAGTGAGTTGAGAAGCTTTCTGGGAATGGTCAATCAACTTGGAAAGTTTATTCCTCAGTTAGCAGACAAAGACATACCTCTTAAATTTGCTTTCTAAGAAGAACCAAGTCTGAAACAGGAGCTTTCATCAACACCAGTGTTAGCTCTGTATGATCCCAACAAAACCACAAAAGTGTCAGCAGATGCAGTCTTGCTACAACAGTAAAAAGACAACTGGGAGCCTGTTGCATCTGCTTCACAGCCCTTAACACCCACTGAGCAGCGCTATGCTCAAGTGGAAAAAGAACGCTAGGCCTGACAAAGATTAATTCTCAAACTGAACGCAGTAGGGATTCAAGGAAATGCATGCACATGGATTAGGGAGTGGTTAACATGTAGAAAACAGAAAGTGCTGATTAGAGGAGAAATCTCAAAATGGAGCAAGGTAACCAGTGGAGTACCACAAGGATCAGTATTAGGTCACCTGCTATTCCTAATCTACATTAATGATTTAGATTCTGGTATAGTTAGCAAACTTGTTAAATTTGCAGACAACACAAAAATAGTAGGAGTAGCAAACACTGTTGCAGCAGCAAAGGTCACTCAAAATGATCTAGATAGTTCAGAACTGGGCAGACACATGGCAAATGACATTTAATAGAGAAAAGTGTAAGGTACTGCACACAGGCAATAAAAATGTGCATTATAAATATCGTATGGGAGATACTGAAATTGGAGAAGCAATCTATGAAAAAGACCTAGGAGTTTATGTTGACTCAGAAATGTCTTCATCTAGAAAATGTGGGGAAGCTATAAAAATGCCAACAAGATGCTCGGATATATTGTGAAAAGTGTTGAATTTAATTCAAGGGAAGTAATGTTAAAACTTTACAATGCATTACTAAGACCTCACCTAAAATATTGTGTTCAGATCTGGTCACCTCATTACATAAAGGATATTGCTGCTCTAGAAAGAGTGCAAAGAAGAGCAACCACAATTATCCCAGGTTTAAAAGGCATGTCGTATGCAGAAAGGCTAAAAGAATTGAATCTATTCAGTCTTGAACAAAGAAGACTACGCGGTGATCTGATTCAAGCATTCAAAATTCTAAAAGGTATTGACAATGTCGACTCAGGGAACTTTTTCGACCTGAAAAAAGAAACAAGGATCAGGGGTCACAAATGGAGATTAGATAAAGGGGCATCAGAACAGAAAACAGGAGGTACTTTTTTACACAGAGAATTGTGAGGGTCTGGAACCAACTCCCCAGTAATGTTGTTGAAGATGACACCCTGGTATCCTTCAAAAATCTGCTTGATGAGTGTAAGGCAGCAGGCTGTGTGAGACAGCAGGGAGGGGGTTAAAACCTCCCTGAAGGAAAAAATGTTACCTTTGGTATTGTTTAATTGTTTTGCTTTTTCAGTTAATTAGTTTTGTTAATTGTTCTTTTGTTTAATTTAACTGTTTTATTATTCAATTATCCCCTGCACCTGGGCAGTAATTGGGAATTAGAACCAGGTGCAGGGTATAAAAGAGGAGCAGTCAGAATGCTCAGGGCTGCTGAGTAGAAGGAAGCAGAAGAGAGGTGCTCTGCTTCCGAGCAGTCAGAGAAAACGTAAGTGCTGTGTAAACCTTTATGGTTTTTGTTTGGTGCCAGGTAAACGGCTTAGCCGTCCTGCAAGTTAGTCAGGGAATAACCTGTGTAGTAAGTACTCTAAAACGGAGTTAGGTTTTTGTTTTGTATTGGTTTGTTTTTGTGTTTATTAAAAATATAGCGCGTCAGCGCAAGAAAATCCATTTCTGTGTACTGGGTCGTAATTTTAAAGGGGCACGAACCCGTGAGTGGCGCAATCTTGTCACATGAGATTCTGGGATCAATAAGCTACTAAGAACCAAACGAGCAAGATGGGCTGAATGGCCTCCTCTCGTTTATAAACTTTGTTTATAAAATGTTCTTATGTGAACGGTTCAGAGACTTTCTCTTTGGACAGCATTTCCATTTGGAAACTGATCACAAGCTGTTGTTTACCTTGCTGGGAGTTCAAGCACTGGTTGCACAACCACCCAGAATTCAGCGTTTCAGAATGCGACTGATTAGATATTCCTATTCTATCTCACATGTGCCAGGAAAAAGACACACGGTCACATGCACCCCTCAGAAGCAAGACTACCAGTTCTGAGACTTAACTGATGGAAGACACCATTGTGTATGTGGATTTTGTAATGGAAAATCTTTCAGCAAGCAAAACTTATCTTGATGAACTCAGAGCTCATTTAAAGGCAGACAGTGTGTGTTCAAAAGTCGTGGTATTTTACACAGAGGAATGGCCAGACCAACGCAGACTGGACGGTGCCTTTAAGCGGTACTGAACCGAACATGCATTCCTCACATTGTACTGAGAGGAACAAGACTTGTTATTCCAGCAGCAATGAGAAACGATATCCTAACTAAACTACACGAGGGACATCAAGGAGTGGTTAAGTGCAGAGAATGAGCAAGACAAGCAGTATGGTGGCCTGGTCTTAGCCAGCAACTCAACGAGCTAGTTCTTAACTGCAGAACATGCATCAGGGAACGCACTAACCATACACAACCTCTAATGCCATCGGAGCTACCAGAACTGCCCAAACTTACACCAACAAGATTATCGGACGTAATTTTACACCTGAAGTCGATCTTTGCACGTCATGGTGTTCCCGAGACTTTTGTGACTGACAATTAACCGCAGTTTTCTAGCCACAGCTTTGCTACCTTTGCTTCAGATTATGGGTTCAGTCATGTGACCAGCAGTCCCAAATTCCCACAGAGCAACAGCAAAGCTGAACAAGTTGTTCAGACAGTGAACAATCTGCTGAAGAAAGCTACAAACCCATACGGGCGCTTTTAGCTTACAGATCTACACCTTTGAGAAATGACTATAGCCCAGCTCAACTTTTAATGGGAAGACATCTTTGCACGACTTTACCCATTCTTCCTTCTATGCTTAGGCCAGACCTTCCAGATGAAGCTACTGTTAGAAACAAAGAAAAGGAGAAGAGGGTGGCAGAGAAGAATTGCTTTAACAAGCGTCACAGAGTCCAGAACCTGACTGCCAAATCTGGGGGTCAGACTCCAGAGTACCAGGAACTGTAATTTCCAAGCATTCAGCTCCACGCTCTTACTTGGTGGATGTGCCTCAGGGTACTGCACGTCGCAACCACCATCAACTGTTGCCATCGAGTCCACTTACCAGTGATGTCACCCAAACGGACAGTCCGCAGACGCAAGCACAGTGTTGCCATCGTTGTCTACTCCTGAAAACAGACTCCATCTTGCTACCACCCAACTGAGGACAAGATCAGGAAGATTAATCAACAAGCCTCAGAGACTGAATCTTTGAAGGACTGAAAGTGTTCAAATGTATACGTAGTTGTTTGTATTTCAGAAGCAGCGTTAAAAGAAAAATAATAACAAATTGCTGAGATTGTAGAAGATCTTAAGTTTAAAACTAAACCTAGTTATAAACAGACCTTCCATCATAAAGGGCAAATAATCCCTTAAGGCATTGTTGAGACAAAGGAAGTCTACCCCAGGCTCTCAAGAAAGGGAGATGTGGTGTTAGGTTAAACACAGTGTTATTGTTCCGGTATGTGTTTAATAGAGAAGGGAATGAGGCGCGAGGAGCCAGAGAGAATACCCTGGAAGCAGGCTGTAGTTTGACATGTTAAATAAAACAAAGTTAAACGTACAACAGTTGTTTTGCATTTATTGGTACCCATGATATTAAGATATGTGATGAGTCAAAGGGGTTTCGGTCTGTAATTCAGCCTCCCGACAGTAGAAGGCACCAAGCCAACTCGGGACTTCCCTTACCCCTCATAAAGATGACAAAAGTCATCTTTATGAGGGGCGTCACCTTGGTGAGGGGCAGAAGTGTGAGTGTAAATCCCGGCCGACTACAGGGGTGGGGCTTTGCATACTAAAGGGAACGCGTCACTGTGTTCCGAGTTGGTTCTTAAAAACATAGGCGGGGTTATTGGGCTGGAGGGAGACACAGTACAGTTTGTTTTGTTTTTGGTTTGTTATCACGGTGTTTGGAATACACAATAACGGCTCTTTTTTGTTTTTATCCCTTCCATGTCCGGGATATCGCGAGGAGGACTGAGGAAATACGAACCCTCCATTCTTTTTGTTATTTATTCCAGCACCCCCTACCTCACACCATTCTTTTATTTTTATCGTGTGACAAAAAATAATAATAAAAATATTTGGTTGCACGTAAATTGCTGTCTGGACATTCCATTACTACTCACGCGCCTCACAACAAACAACAACAATGACACCACACATATAACAAACAAATAACAACAAATTATAACAAACAAATGACACCACACATATAGGACTGTAATTTCATCTTTTTTTCTGGAGGCTGGGGGGATACACCCTCTAGGCAGGGAGGGCTCAAGTCGGTGGGGTAATCCCTGTCTCACTGCACAGCAGTGACTCCTATTGGTGGCCGGGCGCCTGCATTAGGTGAAAAAAATGAAAACATACCCCTAGTGTCAACACAAGTTACTTGTAAATTACTCAAAAAAGGCCAGATCGTTGCCAAAGACTCAGCATTGCACGCGTTTTTTGTGGCACATCCTTTCAGGTTTACTGCAGTAGTCAGAGCACCTGAAAAAATACAAATACACGACATTACTAAACAACAAAAAACTTCTATCAATTCAGAGGTTAACATAAAAGTCGTGTGAATTGTGAATTGTGTTAAATACGTAGTCTAACCGTGAGAAAAACTAGGGAAAAATGCTTAATTATTGTTCAAATGTTGTCTACTGTGGTAAACTTTTATAGGCCTAATGGTGACGTTTCTAAAACACTTCAGGGTATAGAAAGGAAACTAGTATTTGAGTTAGAACAGTAAGAAGCTTAATGGCTCGTCTTCATAATCATTGGAAACTTTCAATGACAAAGACTGATTACCTGATGATCTTCTCCCAATCACTGTGATGCACTGATCTTGTGTTCCAACGCACTGGACTACATCGGTTCCGCAATTACCAGTACTTGTGCATGAGGGACACTGTTTCCCATTCAAGTTACCTGAATTAAGAGCAACTTCAAGGAAAACAAAAAGAAAAATATATACATTTCAGGAATGAAAGCCCAGATTTCAAACCCATATTAACACGAATTATCATTTTTGTTTGTTTGTTTGTTTCAACCTGTCATATATATATATATATATATATATATATATATATATATATATATATATATATATATATATATATATATATATACACAATTTAACACAAATTTGGCAAACTTTTTTCCAAAAATTTAGAGTTCAATTTTTTCTGAGTAGTGCAATAACTACTCAAAAAACTTATTTACAAGCTTTAAACAAATGTATATATTTACCATTATAGCTGCCCGTGTTGCACTTATTCGTCTTACAGCAATCAATACGGGCATCCACTCGGTGTTTGTCAGTGAACTTCATGCTCAGTAGTTGGTTGCAGTTTTGAAGCACAGGACCACATTTCTTAGTAAATCCATTTGGAGTAAAACCTGTTAGACAAGTGTTAAAATATCTAAGTTTTTTAATAGTTTGCATTAGTTTACATGCAATTCAGCACTATTATTTTAACTTTACTCCAGTTTAATCATCTTTGACACAATCTTATTAAAAAAGTCTTAAAAATAATAAGACTGCAGTAAATTTCGTACCGGTAAGATTTTTCACATGCATCAAGCAATATATATATATTCCTTAAACTCACCAAACTGCTGAAAGCTGCTTGTTGTGGATATTGTTAAACACGCTTGAGAGCTGCTGCAGGTTTGTGAAGTAGACGAACAGGAAGTCTTCCCAGAACAAGTATTGCAGCTCAGAGAATTGACTGAAACACATCAAAACAAAGAGCTTTTATTTGCACAGAGTTCAGTGTCGCGTGACTCTGTCATTCACAACAGAAAGGTGACCAGTGACACACACATAACGCGTTCTTAACGGAAAAGACAAAAACTAAATAAACAAAGAGTGTGGGAAGACATCAACAACTAACACAAGGGTTTAAAATGTACAGTAACAGTGATTTGTCAATGGTCTACATCTGCGGCAAGTGCAAGGTATAGGTCAGTAACAGGACTGTGTGGTTTTACCTATTTTAAATAATTAACAGTATACTCTAAAACCTCTAAGAGTGTTTAACTTTAAAACACTCATTTGTCACACATGTCACTGCATTTATAATTCTAAATGTGTTTAGGATTTGAACACATTGTATTGTTTATTTTATAAACTCTTAGACGTGTTTATGATTTGTAACATTTTTTGAACATTCGGACGTGTTTATAACAGGACATGGTGTTTCAAATCTAAACATTAAACTATAGCAAACATTACAGTTTAAACACATAACGTTTAACAATTATGAAATGACTAAACACCAGCGTTACACCTAATTACGTATAAACAGTGCTGTTTAGGATTGGAACACTTCTATTTTATTATATACACACATGCCATTTAGCTATTAAACGTGTCACACGTTCTTTGGTTTTAGAGTGTAACGTCTTTCATCAATCAATCAATCAATCAATCTTTATTTTATATAGCGCCCTTCATAGTGGACCACCATCACAAAGCGCTTTACAAGATGCAATAACAACAAGAAAATTCATAATACTTTAAGTACAGAGCATAATACATGATATACAGTA
Source organism: Acipenser oxyrinchus oxyrinchus (assembly GCA_030684275.1). Classification (NCBI taxonomy): domain Eukaryota; kingdom Metazoa; phylum Chordata; class Actinopteri; order Acipenseriformes; family Acipenseridae; genus Acipenser; species Acipenser oxyrinchus. Next base: position 54,169 of record JAGXEW010000551.1, read on the forward strand.
AAAAAAATACATAATAGTGGCATAATACATGAAATAGTAGCAACAACACATCAGCTAATAGCAGATATCAGGCTTAAAGAGCATGGAAACAAAGCGAGAACAGGCGGGTATTGAGAGTTGATTTAAAGTGAGCGACGGTGGGAGCATCACACACCAAAGTTGGGAGAGTCGGAGCCCTGAAGCTATATGAGCATTCTCCAAGTGTGGTGCACTTTTTCTTGAGGATAACAAGCAGGCCAGAGTCGTTCTTTCAGTGTTTCTGAGGAAGAGATGGATGCACAAAGCAGATCACATGGCATCCAGACTGCTAAAACTTCAGGAAGTTTAGAACAATTCATAACAAACAAATGACACCACACATATAGGACTGTAATTTCATCTTTTTTCTGGAGGCTGGGGGTACACCCTCTAGGCAGGGAGGGCTCAAGTCGGTGGGGTAATCCCTGTCTCACTGCGCAGCAGTGACTCCTGGTGGTGGCCGGGCGCCTGCAAACCGGCTGTGTTGTCCCCGGATCTGCGTACACAATTGGTCTGGTGGTTACACTGTGGGCTTGCAGTGTGAAAGAAAGCAGGCGGCTTGACAGCGCATGTCTCGGAGGACACCTGCACTTGTCTTCGCCTCTCCCGAGTCACTGCTGGGGGTTGCAATGGTGAGATACTGTCTTAAAACAAGTGGCTTTTCCAAATGGGGGTAGAAAAACAGGGGTAAAATGGCAAAAAAGTGAATAAACTAATGATATTAATCCACTACTAGCGACTGAAGAAGAATACATTGAAACTGCAATGTCATAGGGGTCTTGTTTCAAAGAAGAAGAATCTGTATTAGGCGAAAACAAAATGAAAACATACTAGGGGTAGTAGTGCCAACACAAGTTACTTGTAAATTACTCAAAAAAAGCCAGACCGTCACCAAAGAGTCAGCATTGGCCCCTGCAGTAATTTGTCCCCCGGACAACTGGTCCCCAAAAGATATTCTCCATATGAACATTGTGTTGTGTTTAAAGCTGGCGGAATATCATTTCAAACTGTAAGAATTAATTGTCTCTTTCTCACAGCAGGGAGGGATAGAGACCTGACAGTTGAAGCAACAGCGAGGGGAGAAAGAGACATAAGCCATACACAACTTGCGTTCCCAACATGTCCCGTTCACACAAGCGGTTCACAATTATTTATTACAGTTTGCAATGATATTCCACCAGCTTTAAACCCTACACAATGTTCATATGGAGAATATCGTTTGGGGACAAATTGTGATGGGACGAATTTTCACCAGGACCAATTATCATGGGGGCCAATTGTCATCGGGACCAATTATCACAAGGACCAATTGTTGTCAGGACCAATTATCATGAGGACCAATTGTCATCGGGACCAATTATCACAAGGACCAATTGTTGTCAGGACCAATTATCATGAGGACCAATTGTCAACGGGACCAACGAACTCAGAAGGGCACTCTTTGCGTGCACAAGAGTCTTAGCTAAAGAAAGACATCGACCACGGGTTCATGCGCCACCCTGCCACCAGTTAGCGGCCGTTGCCCCAAAGGGATTTCCCATAGACATTTTTTCCCCATAGACATGGTGTGTGCATGCAGGGGTTGCATGGTGGTGTATGCGTCCAGGGGTTGCATGGTGGTGTGTGCATGCCGGGGTTGCATGGTGGTGTGTGCGTGCAGGGGTTGCATGATGGTGTATGTGTGCCGGGGTTGCATGGTGGAGTGTGTTTAATATGCAACCGCTTTGCACTAGAAATCGCCGTCATGGTCACTGGATCATATTGTCAATTTGTATGTTTTAAACACAGCAAACAGTTATTTTCGCAGCGGTAACTAGCTCATCTCCCCAAACACATTTAGGCTTATAATCATTCGAATAATATCTGTGCATGAAATGTCCTGTGAACTATTTTGCATAAACCTGCCCAACGTAATTATACGCGATGTCAATTCGCTATTGAGAAAAATTTACAGTGGATAGCTGCTAGTCAAAAATGGATCAACAACATTACATGAGTGGCTCTACAAAAAGGAAATTGGAGAAGGAGGCCAAAGCAACTTTGCTTTTACAAAACATCACGTCAATAAATAGGAACCTACTGTGTCACTTGATGGCCAAAAATTTAGAGTAGAGACTTTCACTGTGAAAAATCGACAAGTTACTGTCTTATCTCAATCACCGACTGGGTGCCTATAGGGAGCTGAACGATCGCTTTGGGGTTCTCTTTGAAAACGGCTTGTCTGACCTCAGTGACACACGCAAACGGCCAGCAGAGCTTGCTGCTGTTTACTCAAATGACCTTGACCTCAACTTTGCTGATGAACTTATCCAGTTCAAATTCTTCATTCAAGAAGAGCCAAACAAATATCCTACTCAACTGCTTCTAATTCTCCGGCAAATGGACTCCATTCAACATTTCCCAATGAGTTCATTGCAAGACTTTTTCTGACCTTGCCCATTACTAACTGTGAGGGGGAACGCACATTTTCATTGATGGCAAGAGTGAAAAATGAGCTGAGATCAACAATATGCCAAAGGCGGCTTAATGCGTTATTGCTGATGGCGATCGAGTCGGAACTGTTAAAAATAATGGACTTTGAGGACATCATAACAGAGTTCACCAAGAGGAAATCGAGGAGGAAGGTGTTGGCCTAAAAGGTAAGGCAGTGGTACTTTTTCCTCATTTGCTGTTGATGCGCAACTATAAAAACAATATCTGAAACAACTTGAATGCAATGCACAATGGACGACTATTGTGGTGTGATTCATGTCTTAGAGTTTGGGTTGTGCAGGTTATATGCGTGAACTTGAGCGAACCCTATGAACATGCCTTGTTGCCATAATTTCTGTTATGAAATTCAAATTTCGCATTGAACCCGTGCTGTCGAGTGGCATCGTGTTGTTTTCTAGCTAGCAGTGCACCGTCATCACTTTTGGGTGATATCGCTGCTTGTTGCAGACTCTGGGTTGGTGTGTAGACAGACAGAATGTTGTGTTTTCATGTGGTTACGCACTCTGTGTGAGTGTTTGTGATTGTTGCATTGAGGGCAAATAGTGTTGCGTTTCGTGCTGAGGTGTGTGTGTGTGTGTGTGTGTGTGTGTGTGTGTGTGTGTGTGTGTGTGTGTGTGTGGTGTTATTGCTTAGCAGATGTAGGGCCCTATGAAATATATGTTATTATTTTGCATTTTTCCTGATTTTCCGTTTTAATCCTTTCAGATTTCCCCATACAATTAAACACACACTAAAAACCTGATACATAATCAAAACAAAATGCCTAATATGTGGAAAAGTTACACAAGGAGGCAAGGGGACTTCGTGCATGGGACGGTGGGTGGGTGACGGTGGGCCCCTTCAGAAGTTTGTGCCCTGGGCCCCGGATTTAATAAATCCACCTCTGGTGATTAGTACTTGGACGGGAGACTGCCTGTCAATACCAGGTACTTTAAACTTTTCTTTGAAGTTTTGCTTTACAATAATAAAAAGTAGATTAAACAGCAAAAATGAGTTGATTTACTTTGAATATATTGATGCCAGCTCGATGCCCTCGTTTTAAATAATTCCCAACTCGCTTTGCTCGCCTTAAAAAAGATTCCCGGGTCGCTGGGCTCAGCCAGCTACTCACTCCTATTCTCTCCTAGCAGAACTTTTCATCTCTCATTCCATTACAGGCAAGTTATAAATATATTTATTTCACGCCTCCACCCGCTGTTTTAATTGCATTTGGATCATTCCAGACACCACCTGATACATGAGCGCAAGAAAAACATCAATGTTCGTGAATGGGGGTGCGTGATATGAAACATACCGTTAAAGTAAACAATACATTTACATTTTTAATGAAAGGGGGTCAGGACCCCAAGGACACCCCTTACTGGATCCGTCCCTGCACCTGCAATGCATGGATTGTTTTGTTGGATTTGGTATGAAAACAAAAGTTGTTAATCATCCAAAACTATGTTGTGGAAAAAACTAAGCTGAGAGCTTCGTTGGCTTGAAATAAAGTAGAATTTATGAATTATATTGAAAGTGTGGAGATTCTGGGAAGACTTCAGGGACTAATTTTATGTCAGGCAGTAACACACAGTAAGTTCAAATATTTCTCACTATTTACTGTGTTCGATTCTATTCTGATATTGCTAGGTTATATTGCTGTAAAACAAGACCATTTTACCAGCAAAGCATTTTGCTAATTTTGCATTTATTATAAGTCTGCATTATTAATGTGCCATATATTTATTTTGAATTTGTGATAGTGTAATCTAGCACTGCAGAAGCGCAAATATTTGTTGACGGAAAAATGTACAATTTTCAGTCGTTTTACATGTCTCACTGCAAACGGTGCCAATAAGCACAGTTGGGACATTATCAGATGTCATTCATTTAAAGTACAATTACAGGCATTATGCTGCTTCTGTAATTAGAAGAAGACCCCAAACAGCTTTTCTTTCAGTTTATGGTGTGTACAATTCTACAAACTGACACATGCGCTTTTAGGCATTAATATACTGTATACAGATTTTATTTAGTTCCAATCCATATATTGGATTAAAACAAAATCATGATGAAAATACTGTTAATATATCAATGCAACTGCCTTATCGATGTGCAGCAGTGTACAGTAGTGGTTAGGGCTCTGCACTCTTGACCGGAGAGTCGTGGGTTCAATCCCAGCTGGGGGACACTGCTGCTGTACCCTTCAGCAAGGTACTTTACCTAGATTGCTCCAGTAAAACCCAACTGTATAAATGGGGAATTGTATGAAAAAAAACTGATGATATTATAATGTGATATCTTGTAATAATTTTAAGTTGCCCTGGATAACGGCATCTGCTAAGAAATAAATAATAATAATCGATTTAAACATGTTTAAACAGGAAAGCATGCATAAAAGTTGCAGTTATTTTATCACTGCATTGATCATGAATACATTTTAAAAACACAAAACATCAAAGTCACAGCATGCATTATATTCGGCCTGGGACATTTCAATTTCAGTGACATTCAATTTGACTGTATTATGGCTCCATGTGTCTTCTTTTCATTCATTTGCAGTGTAAAACCACAGACGTGTGAAATGTTTGTAGGTAAATGGCATGTGTGTATCGTGAAAAAAAAACAGAAGTGCTCTCTTCCTAAACAGCAGTGTTTATACGTCATTAGGGGTAACACTGGGGTTTAGTCATGTGGAACTCTAAATAATTGTTAAATGTTATGTGTTTAATCTGTGCCATTTTTGTTTAGATTTTAAACACCATCCCTGTTATAAACGTCTATGAATGTTTAAAAAGTGTTACAAATCATAAACACGTCCAAGAGTTTATATTTAAAAAAAACACCACACAGTGTTTAAATCCTAAACACATTTCAAATCATAAACCCAGTGATGAGTTTTAAAAGTGTGACAAGTGTTTTTCAGTGTAGCTTTTATACTTTTTCTTCTATTATTTCACAAACACAACATTTTAAACAAATGTATGAAGGTCAGACACCTGGTTTTGCTCATTACACACTCTTATCTTAGCCACTGTACTATATGTGTTTAAACAATTTTCTGTTTTCTTGAATTATCTGAAGTAGTTTTTCTTTATCAGTTTCCCATAGAAAATGTCTCCAAAACCATTACTTTGGATTAAATCGACACATTACTTTGTATCTAGACTCAGGGCCAGCAGTGTGAAATAGTGGTTAGGGCTCTGGACTCTTGACCAGAGGGTTGTGGGTTCAATCCCAGGTGAGGGACACTGCTGTTGTACCCTTGAGCAAGGTATTTTACCTAGATTCAGTATAAACAACTGGATAAATAGGTAATTGTATGTAAACATTGTAGCAATTCCCATGCTACATAATGTGGGTGTAAGTCTCACCCACCTGTCCCTTTAATTAGGGTCAGTAGCCTGGCCAGGTTAAAACTTCATTTCTCATAGTTCCTTGCAACCACCCTCTGTTCATCCTCTCCCCCATTGGCTCATTCAGATTTTCACCCTCCAATCTCAGAGCTCCTTGTAAGCCAATACCTGTTTAAAGCTGGCTGGCTAGGCCAGGAGACTGACTCCCTTTCTCAGAGGAATCCATTAAACTACAGCATTTTCTTTACTTAAATTTCAGTGAATCCATTACCATCCTTAGATAATTCCAGTGCATCCGTTCATTTTCTTTTGTTGCTGCGCTTTGTCTAAACTGCTCTTTTGTTTTCACTGTTACTTGTTTAAGTTTAGCTGTTTTTCTAGGTCTGTTTAGTGTTTGTTGTTTTATGTGTGACAGCCTCCATTTTTCCTGATCCTCCTGATTTTTCCAAACAACTGTTCACCATTCAACTCAACACTACTGGACAGTCTCAACAATTTCAATGTACTCAATGTTTTCAACCTTCTACAATCACCATCATTTCGGGACACTTTGCTGGACTGCCTTATTTGTGGGTGAGATCATTTCTTTTTGTTTGGATTTTTCTACTTTAATTTGATACTTTGTTTCCTGTATTTTTCTGTTACTTTGTTATTTTGTTACTTTGTATGGATTTCAATTACCCTGCTATTACTGGACTTGTTGGGCCTACCTGTCATTCTCCCACCATTGCCACAGAGACTGTTAAATGTAATTGTTTCCACAAGACACTGTTTTCATCTATCTATTTATTTATCTTTTGTCTATCTGTGTGGGTTGTGTTTATGAGAGTGGGTTTATTGGAGACCCTCCGGACACCATTCATTTCCACTTTGTGAAACTGTTTAGCCTTCTGTTTGTCCCTACATACTTATCTGTACCATCTTACTTCTTATCTGTTACCTGCAATTATTTGAATTCCTGTCTTATCATTATTCATTTAATTCAGTTGTTCATTTTCATTTGTTGACATTATTGTTCAGAATAATAAACCGGTTGTTCGTGAAATTGACACCTCTGACGTCCCTGCTTTTGCTGTCTGTCACTCTTGCTGACTTATTTAACTATAGGAATAGGGCCAGTAGTATCTCCTTAGGGAGGACAGTGCAACTGCCTCTCAGTTGTGCAGAGTGATCGTTACAACATAATGTGCTATAATTGTGACAATTGTAAATTGTGTGAATCTTGGGCCCCAGCACCTTTCCAATTGTGCCTATTTGCTTGACCAGGTTGCCCCAATTGCTTCTCCTAACTTGGACTTTTGTGTTTGATATCACCCCTTTAAACGGCTGTTGCGTTTTTCTAACTTGTTTTTTTACATTGACAATGTTTTTGTTATAGATTGTAAATTACAGGTAAGAATTATTACTCAGGAAAACACTGCTTCAATTCTGAAGTTGCTGCATGCTGTTACTCAGAATTAAGAAATTCAGTACTATATACAGAATTTATCACACAATTGATTTTACTTTTTTTTTTGGGGGAGGGATAAATATATAGAGTAGCCGCCAGAATTATTCATACATTTGTAATTGATTTTAGCAAAATAAATGCAAGTGTACATTCAGTATTTGTTGCATAAATAAATGAAAACATGAAAATGGTAAGACTATCAGTATTGAACATCGCAAAAACATATCTGTCCAGAATAACTGCATATTTTAGATGTTCATCTTTATTCACACACTGTAAATGAAATGCAAGTATTTTGGACAGATATGTTTTTACGATGTTCAATACTGTTAGTCTTACAATTTTTCATGTTTCCATTTATGCAACAAATACTGAATGTACACTTGCATTTTTTTGTTGCTAAAACCAACTTTCAGTTACATTGTATCAAAGGTATGAATAATTCTGGAGGCTACTGTAAGCATTGACTGCAAGTCATTATATTTTTATCTTGCTCCTAATTGTATTATTACTTGTACTGTGATTCTTGAAATGTATTTTTGTTTACGACTGTAAGTCGCCCTGGATAAGGGCATCTGCTAAGAAATAAATAATAATAATAATAGTGTGATAAGAGCACAGACACCCTGCCTGCAGCACATGAACTGTGTCATTATTGATGAAGAGGGAAGAAGGCAGACAGGGAGGGAGGGACAGTAGCGGTATTGTTCATAGGGAAGGGAAGTCTTCTCTTCTTTCTGTTTTGTTGTAAAGGGGAGGGTTGTGTAATATTAGGAACTGAGGAAGGGGTGGACATATTGTTTATGTCTGTCATATTGTTCATTTCAGTGGGAGGAGAAATCGAGTTAAATCAGATAAAACACTAAAATCAGAACCCCACATATAAGGCTGTAATTTGATCTTCTAAAGCTGACTGGATAGGATAGGAAAGGGGCTGTTCAGGGCCAGGGTTGGAGAACACTGCAGTAGACTGGTAGATGAGTGTCACTGCAGAAGATAGAATTAGCCTTACATGTAAGTGTACATTTTGGGTTATAATTTAGTTATAAACATCTTGAAGGATTTGCAATCAGGACGCCATTGTGATCTGTTAATAGGGTTTCTTTGTACATTTCTTTATTCGCAAAACGTTTTGATGGAAACGATTTTACATTGAATTGTTTCAACCATATAACTCTGATTACATGCCGACTTTGACTTGAATCAGAAAGCACAGATATACCCAGAGTCAGTTCAAGGAAAATGACAATATTAACAAATACATTCATATTTATGGATAATCAGGATTGTTATTGTTGTTTTATTTCGTTCACCCCCTTATCCAAATTATTACAAGAGTTACATACAATTATCCATTTATTTATACAGTTTTTCTTTTTTTTCTACTGGAACAATCTAGGAGGGAAAGTTGCGATATACAAAAACAACCCTTTGAAAAACTAAACAAGAATAGGGCAACCAGTTACCTGCTGGGTTCAATTAAAGAGCTATTGAATAGACTAGAGGGAGTCCTGGTTTAAAATAGCAGCTTGACAATTAGAAGAGGAAATAACAGCAACAGGATGTTCTGTCCGACCTGGCGTGCTCCGTTACACAGTTTGCCCTCACAGCAGTAAATCACTGCAGATAAACTGGGAATGGATGCATCAGGAATGGATACACGGGAATGGATTTTGAACTACAAGCGTTTTTGAAACGCATCCCTTTGTCACGATCTTCTTCCCTTCTGCTTCGACTGAAGGAAAGAAAGAAACAAAGATAAAAGTTTTTCATTGCCATTTCATTTACAGTGCCAGATATGTTGAAAAGTAGCCTCGGCTGTAGTTCAATAATAGCCCAGAATTTAACTGTGATTGATTCATTGATTTCCAATAACGGATTTGTAGAATTTGATGTCACTTATTATTACCAATCAAAGGAGTTTGGCTACGCTAAGGTTTCTGATTAAATTATAATGGTTTCAGTTACCGACAACTTTTGAACAGCGGTCTTCAACGCCAAGGCACTTCATCACAGTCTCATTGCAGACCTCTCCCATGCAACTATAGCACTCCAGACCAGATGGGGTAGTGTCTGTATACGCTGCAATAGAACATGGAAAGATAAGTCCCTGTACCAGTGCTGTCTGTGATGGGCGAATATGATTTTGTAAAATATCTGGAAAGCAGTCTGATTCCCGAGCCAGCAGTGGATGCCGGTGAGCTGGCATATATGACCCCCACCCGAGGACCAGCACACAACACAGGTTTATGTATATATTTGATATAATATTACCTGCGCTTGTCCCAGTGTTGCACAAATCTGTGCTGCAACATTTTGTATTTATAGTTGTCCTGATGATTCCAAAGTTGACGGATATCGGCCCAATGCACGCTTCTGGCTCTATGCAAGATTTCCTATTCACCGTTGTTGTGCTAGTCCCTGAAATTCAACAAGAGGTCACAACTTTCACTTCTGCCCACACATACATATACATATATATGTATATATAAAATATATATATAAAATGCATTTCTGCAACACATTATTAATCACTTCTATTGTTTATTATCTGAACAGTTTGGTGTTTCAAGAAAAAAACTCCCTGACTTAAATAGGCCTAATAATTTAAGAAAACAAATAATTTAAATATGTTTGCATATTAATTACATTCCTTTTGAAATGTTAAAATGAGTCAATGTTTTATTATGTATTTATTTCTGAACAGTGTGTTTATCTGACATACATATAAGAATACTGTTCTTGTGTTTTTCTGTTACTTTACCCAGGGGTTAAGTAACACAGTACAGGAGTTCCCTGGAGTTCTGCTTCATTCCCCCAAACTTACTTGCTTAATTAGATTTTTTCATTGTTTAGAAAGTTCCTTATACAATTTTCCCAAAATTTTTCTCTCTACAATTTTATGTTTAATAAAAAGATCTGATGAGGCAAATTATCAATTACATGAAGGGTTCTGAAGTAACTGAGAGCAGCTCAGTTGGAACAGAAACCAGCAGAAAGAGACAGGGAGGGAGGGTGGTCCTGTCCCTGTCCCTTGTGCTCCGTCTTTCTGGTGAGACGTAATTGTAAGTGACTCTGCAGCTGATGCATAGTTCACACGCCGTAGACTCTGTAAGTCGCCTTGGATAAAGGCGTCTGCTAAATAAACAAATAATAGGACCAGAGTTGAGAACCACTTGTTTAGACAGCTGTTCTTCCTTCTTACCTGTGACTGCAGTGACTGCACACGAGGTCTGTGAGGCTGGGCAGGTCATGGCCATGTCTCTGCATGTTCCACTGACATCTAGTGATGTACACGAGTTGCACCTCAGAGCGGAACCTAGAGGATTATAATAGAAATAATATATGAGAAACAAGATCTCAGAGAGAACTCTGCCATTATTTAGAATGACGGCAGGCAGTACAGGGTGTGTGTTAGGAAGTTTTAGCTAAGACACTCAGCCCTATTTACTCTGGTTTCCTCCCACAGTCCAAAGACATGCTGTGCAGGTTGATTGCTCACTCTAAATTGCCCTCTGTGTGAGTGTGTGTGTGTGGTGCCCTGCGATGGACTGGCGTCCCGTCCAGGGTGTAGTCTCGCCTTGGGCCCTGTGTATGCCGGGTTAGGCTCCGGCTCACCGCGACCCTGTAAAGGAGTAAGCGGTTAATGACAATGGATGGATGGATGGACCTATTTTCACTGTTTTCATTATGTGTGTGTAACTACATGTATGTAACATATCAAATGAAAGGCCACGCAATTCCCTTTCATATGATCTAAGTTACAACAGGATCAGGCATATTATATGTGGTAGAGATAACATATGTTAAAAAAAAATAATAAAAATATTTTCCAAAGAAATCATGTTTGGTCACTTCTATCCATGTTATAACATGTTTGCACTGTGTGTGTGCTGTTAATACCGCTGTGTTGTGTTCCTCTCCCCTCGTCTGTATTACCTGTAGTTGCAGGTTCGCTCTGTCCCTGTGGCTGTGCGAGCTATTCTGCACGCATGGTGCACTCTGGCCCCTGTCATTGGCTGTTGGTTGTGTGTGCCCATTGGTCCTAGTGTGCGGCTGGGGACCAATGGGATAGCTGTTCGCTCCGCACTCGATTAGCACAAAAGGGCGGAGCTAAGTTATAAAAGGGGCGTTGCTCGCTCATTGTGGTCGTTCCAGGTCAAGCAGCTAGAGCAGTGGGGTCTGTAAGGGGCTGGGAGATAACATCATAAATAAAGCTTTCAACCTGAAAGCAGCGTGTTGTCTCCTTCTCTTCTGCCTACTGCGTGAAACACTACAGTATTTTTAAACGTATTACTGTGTACTGTAGCCAAGTATGATTAGGGAAAGGGAAAAGCCTTGCAAATATGAAGTCCACATAGAGTTGAAGTGCAAAAATGTGAGACATTTATTAAATAAACTCAAGTGCAGGTATTAAAAACAATAAAACAAACATCCAAGGGAAGATTTTCAAAGGTGTTATGAAGGTCTTTCACGCAAAGCAATAATACAAAAACAAGATGACAGTTTATTAGAATCCTCTCCAATATATTGTTAAAATATACTTAGTGGTCATCAGACTGGAGTTTTACTGGCAGGTATTTACAGACACGGACAAACAAGCCAGAAGGTCAAAATATTCAGTAATGTTACAAAAATAATATTTACAACAACAGAGAAACGGGTAATACTGTGTAGAGGTATAGTCTTTGTTTGACTATATACACTTCATCATATCCGTTTTAAACTGTTTTCTTTTGTCATCTTCAGCACTCGCTATTTTTAGTAAGTTATTATTATTTTTTATTCATATTTATATAGAGGCGAGCTTGCAATACACAATCTAAACAGCGACTTCACACACACACAACGCTGCGTGCGTGCGACGCTCTGTGACATATTTAGATGGGCAAGAATATTAACCTATGCAATGCATTCTGTCAGGGGCCACAACCCTCACCAGGAGAAACGGATCAATAATGGTTGGATGGATGGATTCTGTCAGAAAGTATAGAAAATAACCGTGTAGAGGAAGCAGGTGAAGCCAACTTAAGGAAGCAAGTGAAGCCAACTTAAGGAAAACACAGGAAGTTTTTGGTTAATAATATGCAGGGTAGTGGCAGTCGTGTTTGTAAGCAGTGCTGAAGAAGGGAGGGATAGAACAGGTTTGTAGAAGTTATATATGTAGAAGGTAGGTACAAAACGTATGAATAATTGATTATTTCTATTTATAAAGGTGCTTAACTGGTTATTAATAACTTCAGACAAACATGATGGAAATTGACCTGTAGCAATTTGGGTCTGATCTGTCGCATCGCCTTTAAATAAGGGTAAAACGACGCCCCACTCCACCACACACAGATTTTAGATCCATATTCCACATTTCTAATCCGATCTGATTTGCAAAAACTAGTTAGAACCAAAACACCCTCATATCAATTATTATTATTATTAATACATTTTTAAAATTTATTATTATTTTTTTTTTACTATAATCCCCTCTTACCTGCGGAGAGCAGTGCGCAGACTGTGCACAATGCCAGGAGCAGTTGTCCCATAATATTCAGCATTCTGAAACTCGATAGTACTTCTACACCAAATACGCTACTGTTACTGTCTGTCTGTCTTTCTGCGTTCTGATTCGGAGGAACAGCAGAGTCGCTTCAGGTAACCGTGTCGTTGAGTGTGTGAGTGTCCTGTATCTAGCTGGGTTTAGTCTTGTATAGGGGTGATACACTTTCCATATTTGGTAAGAATTCAAGTTCTAATTATTTTTGTCCAATCATTGGCTCTCCATCAAAAGATTTTGCACACCCTGTTTATTTATTTTTTTTGCAGTTTTGTTTCCACTTTTAGAACAATGTGATAGACTCGCTGTGAATTCTCACCTCAAGCGTCAAGCCTGCAAAGAAAACATATTTCTCATCCTGTGCTAGAGAGCACGTACGCGTTCATTTCAACTGTTTGTGGTTTAGGGTAATTCTAGTTACATTGTCGTACAGATGTAGCATGTGGTTACAGTGTGGAGTAGTGGTTAGGGCTCTGGACTCTTGACCGGAGGGTTGTGGGTTCAATCCCAGGTTGGGGACACTGCCGCTGTACCCTTGAGCAAGGTACTTTACCTAGATTGCTCCAGTAAAACCCAACTGTATAAATGGGGAATTGTATGTAAAAAAGAAAGAAAATGTATGTAAAAATAATATTGATTTCAGACAGACAGAAAATAAGTTGAACTCCAAAAAGAAACAAATACATGAAGTAATTTGCATTTAAATACATTTGACCCCATGTCTACTACTACTTTAAATAATGTATCTACATATATTTAAAAAAAAAAAAAAATCTGTATTAACTAAAATCAGTTAATTTCCACTCAGTAGTATAATAGTTGTTTTAAAAAAAATGGACAGCTAAATTCTAATGAAAACTAGATAGATACAGATGGATGGATAGATAGATTAGTTTTAAAATAACCTTTATTATTAAATTTGGTGAACAATCATAATCAACAATCGTCTTAAAACATTAATATTTTTTAATTACATTAAATAAATAAATACAAAGGAGGCTTACAGGACTCCTGTTCTTCAAATTACATAGATCTCTTTTTTTGGTAACAAAGTCAACACTGCGCGCCTGCAGCTTAAAAGGCAGCTCTTTTTGCTGAATACTTTCCTGTATAAGACTTCAAACATAAGACTCTCCCCACATAAGACCAAAACACCTTGAAGAACTCAACTGGCAGTCCATCAATACCTGGTTCTTTACCATTATTGAGTCCCGTTAAAGTCTAACTGAGTTCTTGAAAAGTGAATCCTTCCTCGAGCCTCTCCTTATCCTGTTGAGGAACCTGGGCTAGACCCTCAAGGAACTGCCGGGCCTCTTGGGACTCCTCTACAGCCTCCGCTGTGTACAAATCTGTGTAGAAAGCTACAGCATGCCTCCGGATTGCCTCAGTCTCCCTCAGCTCCTGCCCAGTCGCGGTCTTTGAACAATGAATCAGCTTGCACTGAGCTGCCTTTTCCTCCAACCCAAAAAAGAATTGAGTTGAGGCATCCACCTGTGAAAGATTTTGAAACCTGGAGCGCACCAGCTCCCCCTGTACCCGATGCCTCCAACAGATCATTGGTTTTAATTTTAAAGCTTTCAAACAGCTTGTTATCATCGCCAGACTGCAGAGCTCTGTGTAGCTCAGTGATGTCCTCCTGCAGCTCTCTCATGACTATAGCAGTGCTCTATGTAGCGTGTTCAGTGTACTGTTGACAAAGCAACTTCACCTGCACTTTGCCACATCCCACCACTGCCTTAATGAAGAGAAGGCATGTTTTGCCCTTTCATCTTTCCTCCCAAAAATTAAAGCATTTTAAAAGGCTTGTAACAGTTTTATGTTAAAGTGCCAATACGATTTATACACTCTTGGTGAGGGAATAATACATTTTAAATTGACCATACTATGGTCTGGAAAACCAACTGGAAGAATAGAACAATGTGCAACTAAATTTAACTGGATTTAAAACTATAAAATCTGTCCAATCTAGCCAAAGATACCAGCCTAGGAGACCTGCCCATGTGTACTGTCTGTCATTAGGGTACAGATGCCTCCAAGTATCCACCAGTTCATGTAGTGTTAACACAACAAGCAGCTCCCTGACTGAGCTGGGTGAGGCTCTGAGCTGTTCCTATCTAATTGCTCATTTTCAGTGCAGTTGAAATCTCCAGCCAACAGAACAATCTCCTCAGACTGATAGTGAGCCAGCAATCCATGCAGGGTTTTAAAAAGCTACCCTCTCTTTTCAATCATTTAGAGCATAAATGTTAATAAAAACTAGTTCCCCAGCCTCAGCCCCGACAATCGCCGTTGCCTCACACACCACCTCTCTTTCCTCCTGCGTCCCCTGAGGCTCATTGTCATCACTATTTTCCCCTTCAGCTCCCAAATCCTCTGCCATATTCCGTGCTTGCCCAACTCCCTGACCGGGTGTCTCTGCAGTACCTTCAGCGGGATTGCGCTCCCCAGAGATCCCTTCCCCAGCATTGCTGTTTTCTCATCACCTCGCTTACAATTTGTTGCTTTATGCCCTTCATGACCACATTTAAAACATTTCATTAATTCAGAGGAAACAAACACAATGTATTCACTCCCATCTACTCAAAATGTTAATACAATATTAAGATCTCCATTAATATAATTCAGCAACATATAGAGCTATCTTCTGAAAGAAACAATATGTTTCAATTCAGGAGATTTACAGCCTAGAGGGACCATTGAAATTCCTGACAATCTGTCCATGTCTGCTCAGCTCTTTAACAATGAGCTCATTACTCAAAAATGGCGGAATATTTGAAATCGTTATTTATTGAGCAGGGGTTGCAAGAGGCAAAACAGAAACAAGAGCCCTGTCTTTTACTAATTATTCCTGCATTATTCACTGCAACAACTCTTCTTGGTTCAAAAACAGAACGACAGCTTTATTCATTCATGATGCTGACCGGATAATTGCACATCCTACAGCTTTACCCAGTTCAACAACACATGTTTCAACAGATACACAGGAATCTACTATAATTTTTACTCCATCACTCAGAGTAAGATTTTCAAAATAAGAATTTTGATCCCCTACTTTTAAGACTTAATATTTTGTATTTCTGTATTTGTTCTCCTCCTTCTTTGTCCTTTTAGGAAACGTAATGTGAAGGCGCAATTTAAAAATAAAGATTTAGTATTGTATATTTGGAAGAATTGCTGCAAATATTTAAATTCAATAAATGATTTAATAGTTCACGTTAATCAGAAAAGGGTAGAGATTTGACACTAATAGGTACCAATTCCCTGAAGCATAAAAAAACAAGAACAGTGGAGCTTAGGCCTGAACCAAATCAAAACTTTGATTATTATTATTATTTGTTTATTTAGCAGACGCCTTTATCCAAGGCAACTTACAGAGACTAGAGTGTGTGAACTATGCATCAGCTGCAGAATCACTTACAACTACGTCTCACCCGAAAGATGGAGCACAAGGAGGTGAAGTGACTTGCTCAGGGTCACACAGAGGCACTGGCTGAGCTGGGATTTGAACTGGGGACCTCCTGGTTACAAGCCCTTTTCTTTAACCACTGGACCACACAGCCTCCTATATGATCCACTCGCTAATCGCAAATTACAAACCTGGTACCGACGGTGGCTTTTTTGTGTCAAGATTATTCCTCCTACCCCAGAGGGAACCCAACTTTAATACTGAGTTTGTAATTTGTTATTAGCGGGTGGGTCAAAGTTTTGATTTTGTTTGGTCCTGGCCTTAACGTTAGTGCTTGAAAAGAATGTTGATGTGAACTCTGACCGCTCTACCCCCTTCAAGTTAA
The DNA here is from genome assembly GCA_030684275.1 of Acipenser oxyrinchus oxyrinchus. NCBI lineage: Eukaryota > Metazoa > Chordata > Actinopteri > Acipenseriformes > Acipenseridae > Acipenser > Acipenser oxyrinchus. The sequence continues at coordinate 70,804 of JAGXEW010000551.1, forward strand.
TACGAAACTCGATTTCCATTTGCTAGCTACAGATGAGGCAGATACAAGTGTTTGTAGGGTTCATTTATATTATATATATATATATTGTGAAGAAAGAGCAGGGACGCATTTCAGGAATGGCGTCTCTGAAGAAAAACTACTCACCCCAGAAACCTCAGCGCAAATTAATGAGGTGGGGTTAGACAGTTTAAAAGGGAGCAGGGGAGAACAATCAGGGGAAGTGTGATTGTGGGGAACACGGCCCGATTGTCCTGACTGCGTTAACTTTGGAGTCTCCGATATCTTTGGAAAGCGATAGTAAGTGCTTTACATTTCTCGTGAAAGCTTAAGACAGTGTGTTATTTCCTCTTGGTGAGGCAGCCTTTTGTTTTGGATTTGTTTGGTTTTGTTTCGTTGTTACGATTTATTAAACCACTGTGTTGTCGGCTGCCTAAGCCGTGGCTAGTAGGTGACCCGCGGGGTTAGCTTGGGTACTTACGTGGCACAGTCACGGCGAATATCTGTTTTGGTTCCTAGCTGCAGGAGCGGCGATCTGTTCATTTAAGAGTATTATTGCTATAAACATGACTGTTTTAAACACTGTTTGGTTCCTAGCTGCAAGAGCAGTGATCTATTCAACTAAGAGTATTATTGTTATAACCAGGATTGGTTTAAACACAGTTTTGTTCCTAGCTGCAGGAGCAGCGATCTGTTGTACCAAGTGTTTTATTTCTATGACCAGGACTGTTTAAAACACTATTGGTTCCTGACTGCAGGAGCAGCGAACTGTTCTACCAAGCGTTCTATTTCTATGATCAGGACTGTTTAAAACACTGTTTGGTTCCTGACTGCAGGAGCAGTGAACTGTTCTACCAAGTGTATTGTTTCTATGATCAGGACTGTTTAGACACCGTTTGGTTTCTAGCTGCAGGAGCAGCGATCTGCACGGTATTGTGGGAAGTGTTTACTAGTCAAGAAAGTGAAGCACGAGGCGTGCTTGGAACATTGTTTATTACTGTTGGAAGGTGGCTTTTTAAACAGTCACTGCAGTGATAGCACAAGTGTGGCGTCATTCCGCTTCAAGGAAGTCAGTATTCATCCGTGCTTGTTCTGGAACCTGGTAGTAGTAAGGAGACTACTGAACTTCTTGCACTTCCTTGCTTGTGGTCCGGGCCCACTCCACCAGAGGGCGCTGCTCTCTGTTCTTCTGTGTTTCAGGAGATAATCCACCGAGGGAACCCAACCTCAACTCACCTGTGTTCCTGGCTCACTCCACCAGAGGGAGCCCAACCTCAACTTACCTGTGTTCCTGGCTCACTCCACCAGAGGGAGCCCAACCATAACTCACCTGTGTTCCTGGCTCACTCCACCTGAGGGAGCCCAACCTCAACCTTCCTGTTGTGCAGAATCGGGACATTCTACAGGCAAAGTCTGTTTCAGTCTGGTCATCTCGCAGTAGTATAGAGAGGGGAGAAGAAGTGAATATGTAACAAGTTCAGTTCAGTCCTTGGGAAGAAAATACCAGAGTCCAGCAGCACCACACTACCAATCTTTCACATTTGGTGGCAGCGGTGGGATACCATGACCGAACACTTCTTTCAGTCGGACCCACTGTAGTACAGCAAAATGGCGGATCTAAGGGAGCTGGTTAATGCACTGGTGTCGGCAACGGCTGTCCAGCAGGAAATGGCAAGGATACAGCAAGAGACGAACCAGGTACAAGCACAGCAACTGGAGGTAGCCCGGCAGGAGGTAGCCATCTTAAAAGAACATCTAGACAACTCATCGCCATATGAACCCAACGTAAGTGCGATACGCCCCTCCCACGTCTTACAGAAGATGACCAGGAGGATGATGTGGAGGCGTTTTTACTTGCGTTTGAGCAAACTGCCACCCGGGAGGGCTGGCCATCCGAGAAATGGGCCGGAATTATGGCGCCGTTCCTACTAGGCGAAGCCCAGAAGGCTTACCATGATCTTACACTGAGTGTACCGACAACTACCAGCACCTGAAGGCCGAGATCCTCGCCCACACTGGAGTAACCCCAGCGGTCCGGGCTCAAAAGTATCATGCCTGGGGGTACGTTCCTGGAGTACTACCCAGATCACAAATGTTTGATTTGATCCATCTGGCTACTAGATGGCTCAAACCAGAGGCTAACAGTTCGGAAAAAGTAGTGGAGTCGGTATCTAAGGTCTCTAAGGAAGTGGGTCGGAAGTATGGATCGGTATCTAAGGTCCCTAAGGAAGTGGGTCGGTCAAGGGGATCCAGGTACCATAAATGGGTTTATGGATCTTGTGGAGCGGCAATTAGCCACCAAAGAGCTCTTACGTCAGCCCCGGACCCCAGCACACGGGACCCCGAGCCAGCCTTCCTGGAAGCCACGACTCAACCCGAGGTCGGGTAAGCAACCGGCAATGCCGGGGGGGGGTTAAGAGCGGCCCATGGCCATGAAGGGACTGGGGTCAGACGTGAGAATGGGAACAGAAGTGGGGTATAACAATTTTAGGTGTTTCAGGTGCAATAAGCTCGGACATATAGCGAAATTCTGTAAAAATGATGAAAATATGGAATGTAACATTGGAGAGCTGTTTTGTGGGAATATCACTGTACCTCGACTACCTGATGGGTCATACCCCTATGTGATTAACCCTTTGCGGTCCATTTATTAATTCTGCATCAGGCTCGCCAGGTCTAATTAATTTTTACACGCGCAGTTAATTTTAGACGCAGCTGTTTAAAAGTATTTTTTTCACAGTCAGACGGGTTTAAATGGCCCTGCATATCAACAAAGCACTCACTAGGGATCTCCAGCCCCGCCCCACCCTTTCGTTTGCTATCGCTTTCACATATGCTACCAAATAAAAAATAATAATAATAATAGTCGTACATACCGATCAATCGTCTCCTGATGACTCGTTTTATCACCAAACTCCTCAATAATACAATCCAAGTCATTATTTTATTGCTATAACATCTCAAAAAGCTCTGCAAATGTCCGTGATAGTCTCTGTGCGCTGATACTGTACTTCCAGCTTGTTTCCATACGACCGCCCCATCTGAAGAAGGGGCTACTATGACTATTCATGAGATCGCCTTTTTTTTTTTTTATCGGCTTGTCTCGGCTCCTTTCGTTCCCACTCGGCCATTGAATGGTTTTCTCAGCTTTTTCCGTTGAAAACCAACTTTTGCGTTTTTGCGTTTTAAAATGATGTCGGACAGGGTCCGACAAAGGACCTGGTGGGAATAATTGCAATGTCGGACCCAGTCCGACAAAGGACCTAAAGGGTTAAGGTGAAGGTTAATGGGAAGCGTGTGGAGGCTCTCGCCGATTCAGGTAGTGCACTGACATTGATCACGCCGGAATTATTGGCGGATCGGCCATAGATTTCGGTCTCAAGACCGGAATTACTTGCATACATGGGTATATTAAGCATTATCTGACAGCTGTGGTGACCATTGAACTTGGGGCCCAAGTGATAGATCTGTGAGTCGGAATCGTACCCTATCTTCCCCACCAAGTAATTCTCAGTAGAGACATACCAGGGTTTAAGATCCTGGTACAATCGAACAGGCAATTGGCCAAGCCTGAAGGAAAATCTGAGGTAGTAATTGAACCTCCAGAGGGCCCCCTTAGCATTTTCCCATTTACTGATCCAGATTTGTATATAGAGAGTCAGTGTGTGAAAACCCGGAAAACACGCCGGCAGCGACGTTAAGAGCGAGATAAAGGGGGGCAGTTTGCTATGGGCCCTGGGAAAGCGAAGCAGTAAGGGGGTGGCTACCCAATGTAGTGAGGAGGAGATTTCTGCCAACACAGGGGAGGTTCTTATAGAGACAGGGGAAACACTAGGGGATGGGGCGTGGGGAGATAGCCTGCATCTCCCGAGTGAGAGGTTTGCTAGGGAACAAGAACAGGACCCCACCTTAGTTAATATACGAGAAAGGGTGGTTTCGGTGAATGGCACAAGGGTGGAAAACACTGAAATAAACCCACTTGAATACTTTGTGGTAAACAATGATTTACTGTATCGCTGTACTCAGATTAATGAGGAATCTGTAGAGCAGCTATTAGTTCCCTGGGCATATCAAAACCAAGTATTACACCTGGCACATACACATTTGTCTGGGGGTCATTTGGGAGTAGAAAAAACCTTACAGAAGGTATTGAAAAGGTTTTACTGGATAGGGATAAGAAAGACCGTAGATCGGTATTGTCGGTCATGCCCCGAATGTCAGTTATCCAGTCCTAAACCGGCCATGCGTGCTCCTCTTCAGCCACTTCCCATTATTGAGGTCCTATTTGAAAGGATAGCTATGGACCTCGTGGGACCGATAAATAAATCTGCCAGAGGTCATGAGTATATTTTGGTGATTATTGATTATGCTACCCAATACCCCGAAGTCATACCTTTACGCAGTACGATGTCCAAAACTATAATAAAGGAGTTAATTCAGTTATTCTCGCGAGTAGGCATCCCTAAAAAAGTCAGACCAGGGTACGCCCTTTGTGAGTCAGCTTATGAAAGATTTCTGTACAGCCCTTAAAATCACACCTATTAGAACGTCTGTTTACCATCCCCAGACCGATGGTCTCGTAGAGAGATTTAATAAGACCCTAAAGTCCATGTTAAGATAGGTAGTGAGTAAAGACGGGAGGGACTGGGACCTCCTTACACCATACCTGATGTTCGCCATTCGCGAAGTGCCTCAGTCCTCAACAGGTTTTTCCCCGTTTGAGCTATTATACGGGAGACAACCACAGGGAATTTTAGATATCGCCAAGGAAACTTGGGAAGCTCAAAAATCGTCAGGCCGAAACGTGGTGGATTACATCCTACAACTACAAGGTCGGATAGAGAAAGTAACCCCAATAGTGAAGGCCCACATGGTGGAAGCACAAGCCTGTCAAGCCGGGCAATATAATAAGTCAGCGGCTCAACGCTGTTTCAGCCCTGGGGATAGGGTTATGGTTCTAGTGCCAACCCCAAAGAGTAAATTATTTACAAGGTGGCAAGGCCCGTACGAGATAGTAGAATCCGTAGGGGAAGTAAATTATAAGGTGTGACAGCCAGATAAATGTAAGAAGGAGCAAGTGTACTACATTAATCTCCTTAAGCCTTGGGTAGATCGGGAGGTTTTGGTAACTGTAGTGGCACTAGGTAAAGAGGGGTGCGCCTCTAGCAACTCGGTCTGTTAATATTAGCCCCTCACTCACACCACAACAAACACAGGAGGTACATCAATTGGTGCTGGATAATCAGGACGTCTTCTCTCCAGTACCAGGAAGGACTGCAGCGATACAACACGAGGTCCACACACCCCCAGGGTGTGTGTCCGGTTAGGTCCTACAGGATCCCAGAGGCCCAACGGGACGAAGTCGTTCGCAAGGTCAAAGCCATGAAAAGACTGGACATAATCGAGAGTCGTCAAGTCCTTGGAACAGTCCGATCGTGATGGTAGCCAAACCCAATAGAACTTGGCGGTTTTGTAACGATTTTCGCCAATTGAACCAGGTCTCCAAGTTTGACTCATATCCGATGCCACGGGTAGATGAGTTAATAGAAAGGTTAGGTTCAGCGAAATACTTAACAACCCTAGACATCACGAAGGGGTATTGGCAAATTCCTCTTAGCCAGGAGTCATGGGAAAAGACACCCCTAGGATTGTTCCAATATAAAGTAACGCTGTTTGGTCTACATGGCGCCCCCTCCACTTTCCAAAGGCTAATGGATAAAAGCTTAAGACCTCATGCCCAATATGCGTCAGCCTACATTGACGACATCGTGATTTTCACCGAATCATGGGAAGACCATCTTAGTAAGGTGAATGCAGTCCTTCAGTCTTTAAGGACAGCGTCCTTAACAGCAAACCCCGAGAAGTGCTTCGTAGGTTTACAGGAGGCTCAGTACCTAGGGTTTGTAGTAGGGGGCAGTAGAGTGAAACCCCAAACAAGTAAAATAGAAGCCATCACTAAGTGGCCCATCCCGAAAGATAAGAAACAAGTGAGAGCTTTCTTAGGTTTAGCAGGCTACTATCGGAGGTTTGTGCCCGAGTTCTCCTCCATTGCCATGCCCCTAACCGATCTAATAAAAAAATCTGCTCCAGTACGGGTAAAATGGTCCTCAGAAACAGAGAAAGCCTTTAAAACTATTAAACAGGCTCTGTGTAATAGCCCCGTTTTAAGAGTTCCTGATTTTTCACAGCCATTTATTGTTCAGACCGATGCCTCAGAGGTGGGTTTGGGGGTGGTACTTTCCCAAATTATTGATGGTGAGGAACACCCAATAGGTTATCTGAGTAGAAAGTTGTTGCCCCGAGAAAGGAAATATGCGATTGTGGAAAAGGAATGTTTAGCGGTAAAATGGGATATTGAATCCCTTAAGTACTACCTGTTAGGTAGAGAGTTTATTCTGGTGACGGACCACTCAGCCCTTAAGTTTATGAAGGAGAATAAAGAGAAAAATTCTCGGGTAACTCAATGGTTCTTGGCATTACAGCCATATAAATTTACAATAGAACATAGAAGTGGTACTAAGAATGCAAACGCGGATGGGCTCTCAAGAATGCATGGGGTTAGTTGGGCCACTCAAACCGATAGGTTGGAGCTGAGGGGAGGGATGTGTGAAGAAAGAGCAGGGATGCCTTTTAGGAATGGCGTCTCTGAAGAAAAACTACACACCCCAGAAACCTCAGCGCAAATTAATGAGGTGGGGTTAGACAGTTTAAAATGGAGCAGGGAGAACAATCGGGAAGTGTAATTGTGGGGAACACGGCCCGATTGTCCTGCCTGCGTAAACTTTGGAGTCTCCAATATCTTTGGAAAGCAATAGTAAGTGCTTTACATTTCAGTTGTAGTTATCTCGTAAAACCTTAAGACAGTGCGATTTTTCCTCTTGGTGAGGCAGCCTTTTGTTTTGGATTTGTTTGGTTTTGTTTCGTTGTTACGATTTATTAAACCACTGTGTTGTCGGCTGCCTAAGCCGTGGCTAGTAGGTGACCCGCGAGGTTAGCTTGGGTACTTACGTGGCACAGTCACGGCGAATATCTGTTTTGGTTCCTAGCTGCAGGAGCGGCGATCTGTTCATTTAAGAGTATTATTGCTATAAACATGACTGTTTTAAACACTGTTTGGTTCCTAGCTGCAGGAGCAGTGATCTATTCAACTAAGAGTATTATTGTTATAACCAGGATTGGTTTAAACACTGTTTTGTTCCTAGCTGCAGGAGCAGCGATCTGTTGTACCAAGTGTTTTATTTCTATGACCAGGACTGTTTAAAACACTATTGGTTCCTGACTGCAGGAGCAGCGAACTGTTCTACCAAGCGTTCTATTTCTATGATCAGGACTGTTTAAAACACTGTTTGGTTCCTGACTGCAGGAGCAGTGAACTGTTCTACCAAGTGTATTGTTTCTATGATCAGGACTGTTTAGACACCGTTTGGTTTCTAGCTGCAGGAGCAGCGATCTGCACGGTATTGTGGGAAGTGTTTACTAGTCAAGAAAGTGAAGCACGAGACGTGCTTGGAACATTGTTTATTACTGTTGGAAGGTGGCTTTTTAAACAGTCACTGCAGTGATAGCACAAGTGTGACGTCATTCCGCTTCAAGGAAGTCAGTATTCATCCGTGCTTGTTCTGGAACCTGGTAGTAGTAAGGAGACTACTGAACTTCTTGCACTTCCCTTGCTTGTGGTCCGGGCCCACTCCACCAGAGGGCGCTGCTCTCTGTTCTTCTGTGTTTCAGGAGATAATCCACCGAGGGAACCCAACCTCAACTCACCTGTGTTCCTGGCTCACTCCACCAGAGGGAGCCCAACCTCAACTTACCTGTGTTCCTGGCTCACTCCACCTGAGGGAGCCCAACCTCAACCTTCCTGTTGTGCAGAATCGGGACATTCTACAGGCAAAGCCTGTTTCAGTCTGGTCATCTCACAGTAGTATAGAGAGGGGAGAAGAAGTGAGGTAGTTAGCAGCCCATACAAACGCTTTTGATTGATTATAATCTTGTGTAAATATTGTAAATAAAAGTAATTACCTGAATACGTAACAAGTTCACTCTAGTCCTTGGGAACAAAATACCAGAGTCCAGTAGCACCACACTACCAATCTTTCACAATATATATATATATATATATATATAAAATAAAACCTGCAGTGCAAATTTGAATTGGCTAATTTAACACCGTGAGTGTTAAATTCAACATTTAGTGTATATATGGTGTATATGTGGGAACCACCACAAAAGTGTTTAATCAACACTTTTAAAAAAGTGTTGAAATTCTAACACCGTCTCAGAGTTCATTTTCTAACACTCTGAGTGTTGGACATAAACACCTATGAACAGGATGGCTGAGGGATGACATCAGACCAGAAACACAGACTCAGGAAGTAGCGGTGAGAGCTGAAACGCTATGGCATTCAGCTTATTTTATTGAATAATATACAAAAACAAAAGATTTAAAGAAACGAAACACTACAAAACAAAAGGGCACGTTGGCCAAACAAATAAATATCATGCTGGTGTAAACCAGCATGCTTAGTTTTTATTTTCAAGTTTTGTTTTCTCTCTCTCCTCGCTCTCCTCCCACCCAAATAGCTGTAGCGTCCCGGTGGACCGCGCACAGGCCGGCTCCTCCAGCCAAGGAAATTTTGGGGGTGGTCTCCTGACCTCCCCCCCTTCTTCATGGCCGGCAGCTCCCTCCGTGGGGCTCCGACCACAGTTTCTCCTGCCACGAAAGTGCGCTGGTGGAGCTGGTCTCCTGACCTCCCCACCTTCTTTGTGGCCGGCAGCTCCCCTTCATGGGGCTCCAGCCACAGTATTTCCTGCCACATGGCAGGACTGGTAGCGACCCCAGACGAAGCAGGACCCTCAGGAGGCGACGGCAGCAGCAGCGGACCCTCGGGAGGTGGCGGCAGCAGCAGCGGACCCTCGGGAGGGAGCCCCTTGCCATGGAGGCGGCAGCGGGAGCTCCACTTCTCCCTCGTACCCTGGAACTGGTGGCTCTCCAGGCGATGCGGAGCAACAGGCAGCCCAGGCGTGCGGAGCAACAGGCTGCCCCAGGCGATCGCGGAGCAACAGGCAGCCCCAGGAGATGCGGAGCAACAGGCAGCCCCAGGCGATGCATGGCAGGCATCCTTGGGCGGTGCAAGGCAGGCATCCTTGCACTGCTCCTGGCGGTGGAGGTGTTGGAGACAGAGACAGCTCCTGCTGCTCTGTTCCTTGCGGTGGAGACAGAGGCAGCTCCTGCTGCTCTGCTCCTGGCTGTGGAGGTGGTGGAGACAGAGGCAGCTGCTGCTGCTCTGTTCCTTGCGGTGGAGACAGAGGCAGCTCCTGCTGCTCTGCTTCTGGCGGTGGAGGTGGTGGAGACAGAGGCAGCTCCTGCTGCTCTGCTCCTGGTGGTGGAGACAGAGGCAGCTCCTGCTGCTCTGCTTCTGGAGGTGGAGGTGTTGGAGACAGAGACAGCTCCTGCTGCTCTGTTCCTTGAGGTGGAGGCAGTGGCGATGGATCCTCTCCCTCTGGTGTTGGAGATGTCCATGCTGGGACCTCTCCCTCTAGCACTGGAGACAGCAGCAATGGCTCTTCTCCCTCTGGCGTCGGAACAATGGCGAGGGCTCCTCTCCCTCTGCGCTGTAGATGGCAGCAATGGCTCCTCTGCCTCCGATACTGGAGATGGCAGCAATGGCTCCTCTCCCTCTGGCACTGGAGATGGCAGCTGTGGCTCCTCTCCTCTGGCGCTGGAGATGGCAGTGGCGGGGCTTTTCCCGATGGAGCTGGAGATAGTGGGAGCCCTGCCATATCTGCAGCCAGGTAGCGGATTACCATGTCCGCAACCTCCGGGAGGGACACTGGGCAGTGTTGCTTTTTCCAGGCTTCCCATCGCTCTCCATCTCTGGCCCACAGGAGGTTGATCACATCGGGGAGGGCCTCTTCAGCATTCCTCCCAGGCTCCACCAGCCAGCCCCAGATTCCCTCAGAGGAGAGTGAATTGCCGGCCTCTTAGACAGCGGGACCTCTCCCCTGACGTCGGACGCTCAGGCTCCTCCATTTCCTGCCATGCGTGGCTCTGGCTGAGTGGAAGATACTTGACCTCGCCACACAGGAAACACCACGCTTCCTCATCCAGACAGGCCAGGCAAACATCCATCATAGTAGAGACGCGACGGGACCTGTGACCGGCCCCGCTGCTGTTGATGCGCCTCCTGCTGCTGTTGTTGCTTTCTCCTGCCGCTTCTTCCCATTTTTTCCCAAAACGAAACAAAAAAAACTGCAGTATTTCTGGCCTGATGCTTGGCAGCGCTGTCCTCCCGCTTCTGGACACCAACTGTGAAGGATGGCTTGCAGTGGTGAGGGGTGGTGTCATCACAGACCAGAAACACAGAATCAGGAAGTACGGGTGAGGGTGTTCAGCTTATTTTATTGAATAAAAAAAAAAAAAAAGATTTAAAGAAATGAAACATTACAAAACAAAAGGGCAGGTTGGCCAAACAAATAAATATCGTGCTGGTGTAAACCAGCACACTTAGCATTTATTTTCAAGTTTTGTTTTCTCTCTCTCCTCACTCTCTGTTATTATTATTATTATTATTATTATTATTATTATTATTATTATTATTATTTATTTATTTATTTCTTAGCAGACGCCCTTATCCAGGGCGACTTACAATCGTAAGCAAATACATTTCAAGTATCACAGTACAAGTAATAATACAATTAAGAGCAAGATAAATACAATGACTTTGGTTCAAGCAAGTACAAGTGTGACAAAATACGATTCAATAATACAGCAGATAACAGTGTCATTGATAGTTACATCAGGCTATGATTAAATACAAAATACTACAGATTAAACACTTGGCAGATTACAGTACTCTGAAATACAGGATTAAATGCAGTAAAATAGGGGGCAGATAAGAGCAAGTAAAGCCAATTTAAGGAAGGGTGATAAGTGTCCCAGGGGAAGAACAGAGGAGTTCTACAGGTGCTTTCTGAAGAGGTGAGTCTTGAGGAGGCGCCGAATGTGGTCAGGGACTGGGCAGTCCTGACATCTGTAGGAAGGTCATTCCACCACTGCGGGCGAGGGTGGAAAAGGAGAGGGTTCTGGAGGCAGGGGAGCATAGAGGAGGTAGAGCCAGTCTTCTAGTGCAGGCGGAGCGGAGAGGTCGAGTGGGGGTGTAGGGAGAGATGAGGGTCTGGAGGTAGCTGGGTGCAGTCTGGTCAAGGCATCTGTAGGCTAGTACAAGAGTCTTGAACTGGATGCGAGCGGTGATCGGGAGCCAGTGGAGTGAGCAGAGTAGTGGAGTTGTGTGGGAGAAGCGAGGCAGAGAGAACACCAGGCGGGCAGCAGAGTTCTGGATGAGCTGGAGCGGACGGGTGGCGGACGCAGGGAGGCCAGCCAGGAGGGAGTTGCAGTAGTCTAGGCGGGAGAGTACCAAGGCCTGGACCAGGAGCTGGGTGGCGTAGTTGGTGAGGAAGGGTGGGATTCTTCGGATGTTGCTCAGGAAGAATCGGTAAGTGTGTGCCAGAGTGGAGATGTGCTGGGAATAAGAGAGGCAGGGGTCCAGGGTGACTCCGAGGTTCTTAGCGGAGGAAGAGGGAGAGAGTGTGGTAGATTCCAGAGGAACAGAGATAGAGAGATCAGAGGAGGGGGAGGAGGAGGAGCAGCAGAGAGAGGGCAGAGGACAAGGACGAGAGGAAAGAACAGGGATGTGAGAGACAGTCATAGCAGGACAGGTGAGACAAATAGGCACAGTGGGAGCAGTGGGGTGGAGGGTACAGACCTGACTAGTAGATGGCTTCTTCCAGAGAGCTGTTAGGTTCGGATCTATTCGAACAGCGTCTCGGCGCAGGCCTCCCCTCGCTGGACTCCCACAGCTAGACTCCCGGCTCTTTTGTTGAGGCTCTTCGGTGCAGGAAATAGGCTGCCTAATATATATAAAACAACTGCGTGGCAAAAGAACCAACTAAACTGCGTGGAAACCAATCAAATAGCAAATCAACTTCTATTCAATTAAACCACTCACCTGGTACTAATCACACACTAACTCAGCTAATTCAAACACCACCTTACAAAGTTACCAAATGTAGTTAATTAAAAAATTACTTGAAGCAGGAACTTACCTATCTGCCTCAGTCCCTGCCTCAGTCCCTGGTTCCTCAGTCCCTGGTTCTCTCCTCTCTTACACCTAATACACCTCTTCGAGGGTAGAGAGCTGCAGGTTTATATACAGTGACCATCTCCCGATTAGCAACAATTAATCACTGAATTAACTCAGGAGATGGTCACCGTCTGCACGAGTTTAATAAGGATGCGTGACTGTCAGCTAGCTAAATAAATCATTAGTTGATCGGTCACGCATCCTCACGAGATTTTTAAAATATAAAAACAATAACAAATACGCGGCACTCTTATCCACGCCGCAAACAATAATACAAATAATAAAACAGTGCACAAATATATATATATATATATAGGGCGGGACACTCTGCCACAACACCACATTAGTGCTAATAGCACTATGCTCAGTGTTGCAACACAGCATTTTCCCAACACTAGCTAAAGTCAAAAATGTACTCTG
>JAGXEW010000552.1:0-83201 GCA_030684275.1 Acipenser oxyrinchus oxyrinchus
AAGATCAGGAGAAGTGCTTGTTCAGAATACTCGTGAATCCTGAAAACGTCTTGTTAATATTTAAACAAAGCCAGCAGTCACTTTATTGATCACCCCGTGGATTAACCGCTATTGGAATACAGATGATTGTGTTAAAGATGTTAATAGGCTTTCAATGTACACGTTTTAGAGCTAAGCGTTTGTTGAGGCAGTTCAAGCGCTGCACTTTCAGACAGCCAGTTCCAGTGTTTGCCTTTTGGACTTACTCTGGAAGGAATACAAAAAAAAAAAAAAAAACATTTGTTGAGAACCGCATTTGGGAGAAAACTTAACAGTTTGGAAACGCATTTGTAAAGGCATCGGATTCTATGATGGTGTTTCCGAGCTGTTGAACGTTTCTCATAATACACAGGTTTACTGGAGTGACAAAAAACACTAGACTTGTCAAGCCGAAATAGCTCAGTTGGGATAGCGTTAGACTGAAGATCTAAAGGTCCCTGGTTCGATCCCGGGTTTCGGCAAACAACAAGACGATGTTTGTTTTGTATTATTTTGAACTAAAAACAGTGTAATTGGAAGAAATAACAACGTGTCAGAGTGCCATTTTCTAATGTGATTAAGAAATGCAAAAAGCATCCTCCTTGTTAACCTTTCAGTTAACAGCCGAACGCGCTAACCGATTGCGCCACAGAGACCAAACTGTTAATTAAATGCCTTCAGTTAATATTTTAGAAAAACTACTTTTCTAACAGAAGAAAAACAACGTAGCAGAGGATGGTTTCGACCCATCGACCTCTGGGTTATGGGCCCAGCACGCTTCCGCTGCGCCACTCTGCTACAGCTGCAGCATGAATGAATTACCAAGCAACAGAAAAAACTGAACTCATCGTTTTAACCAGTCACATGGCAGTGGCCGGGCCGAACCATGGAAACGTTGCAAATCAGAGATGATCCATTTTCTTTTCTCCCAAATACGTTTTGCAAATTATCCCCAGTTTCGGCTGCCAATTCCAATATTCTGTCTCTCTAAAGCATCTTAAATCGTGGAAAGCGATCTTTGTTTAAAATTACACTGAAGACTTCCATTGTTCGACCAGGCTTACAATTAGATATGTTCTTGTTTTTAAGTTGATTTTGTGAAGCGCATATGGAGCGCAATAGAAAATTGCTATTGTAAAATGCGTGCATCGTTTATAGCTATAACGATATTGAAATAAATAATCTTACTTTTGTGGGTTGGCTTCAATCCGTTTCTTTTTTTACACTTGTCATTACATCATTCATGGAGCAACAGTTGGTATGTGCGTAATAAACCCAATCGGGCCTTGATACAATAGACAACGCTAGTCTGTGCTGAAATAAATAATACGCCCGCCCTACATGTGTATTTTAAAGCACAGTCTGCTAATTTGTAATATTCCCCAGACTGAAAAACTGCAGTGCGCCCTCCATCGTTTGTCTTCCGAGAAGCACAAAGGGAGATTTTTTATATTTTTTTTCAGCAATGGAAGAGTTTGTGTTAATTGAGAATAAATATAAATGGCTTGAAGTTTGCTTTAATTTATAACGTGTTTGTAATGAAATATCAGTTTTTGTGGTTGACAACTTTTACCAATCGTTGTTGTCAAATGCCTTTGTTGAAACTCTATATCAGATGTGTACAAGGCAAGCACACGTGGGAAATATAAATACAATATCCTTTCTGCCAACGTTCATAATAATGAATACATCTTTATTTCAAAATACGTAGCTATGTAACTGATCTTTTCAAAACACCCAGATAGATGATAGATACCCAGATAGATAGTATAAGCAAGATAGTTTATTCACAAATAAATACATACACTTTTATTCATGTTTCTTTTGTTGGTAAATGAACACATTATTGCATTCTGTCATGTCACGCTGTGCACTCTAACATTGCATCACAAGCCTGCAGTACGCCAGGACTTCGTGACGGTAGCGCGTCTGACTCCAGATCAGAAGGTTGCGTGTTCAAATCACGTCGAGGTCAAAGCCTTCTTTATCTCTATTCCACTCTATTTCATTTTTAACGTGTTTGGATTTGAATGTCTCCGGACATTTATTTATATAATTTAGCCTACACAACATGTTGATTATATAGCGACAAACAAATTACTTCCTAAGGGGGCAGTTCAATTTCAATCAGGTTCCAGTCTCTGTGCCATTAGCTTGCGCTGCTGTGTTTGTTCAGGTAAAAAGGGCGTGACCAGAGCGGTATGGGCAATCCCGTCAGGTAGCTTGCATGTCAATCTCTCCTTCTTTTCTATTTATACACACAGCACTGCTTCCGCCCTTCGTCTGTGTTTGTTTTTTTGTTGTTCGCTCCTTTCACTGCAGTCATTTCTCTGCTCAGCGTTGGTAGACGGTATCAGCTATTTTCCTACCTGCTCAGGTGATTCTTTTCATCATTCAGCTTTTGTATTTTTCTGCAGGAGCTCCAACGTTAGTCTTTTCTGCTCCATCCAGTCTCCAGCCCAGTACAGCGCGTTCAAAGCGCAGCGCCATTCTCAGCTTGCTCTGCGTTTTCATCAGAAAGACTGTTCCAACGTCACCGCTGAACTGCAACTCTTTACCACCGGCGCCTCACAGACCATGGTTACCACGGCAACGCCTCATCGAGTGACTCCTGGGAGTGGTAAGTTGCCATGGCGACCAGGCAGCTTTAACAGGCAATGCGAGTCTGTGCCTCACTACTGCAATCTTCTGGCTCCTGCTGCTGCGCTTTTGCAACATGAGAGCTTCAACTCGCCGAATTGTGACATCTAAATACTGCAGGCTCCTCTTCTAGACCTACGTTAACTTACTTATATCATCACGAACTGTTCTAAAGCAAATGTTTTATACATAGACGAGGATTTTAATCGCAATAACCAAATATATGCTACCCTGCTTCACTGAAGACAATAGTTTCAATTCCAATCATAACCTCTAGATGGCATCATAACACCACAAGCTCCACATAATTTAAGCTGATTTGCTATCGCTGCGAATCTCGCACACTCCAAACTTTCTATCGATTCCTGCAGTTCGTTGTCATTCAGAGGGATTCTCAGTCCCCTCCTGCCTCATCCTCTTTTGCTACATATATTAACTTGCATTTTTCAAATCCAACCCCCTCCCCTTGAGGATCTGGTCATGAAGCCATGCTTATCAGCTTTCTGAGATGTTAAGAATCCACCGTCACAATAATTTTCCAGCTTCGTTGCATCAGGCCATTCCTGCAACATATATATATATATATATATATATATATATATATATATATATATATATATATATATATATATATATATATATATATATATATATATATATATATATATATATATCATAATGAAAACACATTACACATGACCACGGTTCTGTAACAAAATGACAATAACAAAGACGTTCCCATACCGGGAGTCGAAACCGGGTGAAAACCAGGAATCCAAACCGCTGGACCATATGGGAAAGTGATTAGCAAACTCATGGACATGCAACAGTCGCTAGTATACAGTACAATGAATGGTAAAAAAAACACAAAAACTGATATTTCATTACAAACACGTTAGAAATGAAAGCAAACGTCAAGCAATTTATATTTATTCTCAATTAACACAAACTTTTCAATTGCTAAAAAAAAAAACTATTAAAAATCTCCCTTTGTGCTTCTCGGAAGACATACGATGGAGGGCGCGCTGCAGTTTTTCAGTCTGGGGAATATTACAAATTAGCAGACTGTGCTTTAAAATACACACGTAGGGCGGGCGTATCTGTTACAAAATTGTCACACTTTCTATTTATCTCCATAATGCGTTGGGACTAAATACACAGATACATTAAAACTATTTGGAGAATGCTAAGCGAGCGCTCTACCATTTGAGCTAATTCCCCTTGAATTGAGCTTGCGATTCTCATAGACTATATCGCAGCTTGATACGAGCAATTCAGATTCCTATTTTTTTGTGGCAATGTAGTCTGCCATTTGCAAATTCAAAAAAATAAATTAATTAACTAAATAGCAAATATTTTGACTAGAGGTATGTTTTCAATTTCTTCAAAAAGTAGCCTCAGCTCGTTGATTCAGTCGCTTTAAAATCCACCTTTGTGTCCCGATGCAGCAGCGCTGTGTGCTGTGGCTCGAGCATGTTTGACGAGGCAGGCAATACAAAAATGCCAAAACTTGCTTTTGTATCACACGACAAACTTAAGGTATGCTTCAAAGACTAGGCTGTCTCAAGTTAGTTTGTATTGTTAATGTAACACCTCGTTGTTGCGCAGTCATTGTATCATATGAAGCAGAGCTTGCCAGTTGGGGGCGACGGTCTGCCAATAAAAGTTCAGACTATATTTGCAAGGATCATTTCTAGAGTGAAACATGTTTTGAAGGGATTGGTCTCGGTATCCACCAGGAGGAGTGGGAGTGTTTTCTTCTCAGCACCGAGCTGACAATGAGTGTTGTTTTCGGGCACCTGCTCGCTGCTAGTGATGACCACTCCAATCTTCAGTCGGGGGTTGTTGAAGGAAGGGGACACATTTTGAGTGCGTATCTCATACTGGTAGAAACGCAGAAAAAAAGAAACCATCAAGCCTACAATTGTTCAGTTGTTTAAATCAATAAGCACATTTCAAATTGATCATTGCTAATGTTAAGACAATTTAAGAACAATTTAAATAGGCCTTGACTGATATAACAATATATTAATGTGTTTTGCACTACGCAGTACTAGATTGATCTGAAAATAACTTGTGCTTACCCCTACTTACAAGGAAACTGTCAAACTTTGTATTTGTCCTCATAACGTCATAAATGTAGACAGCAGTAGGAGAATGCCGAAGTCGATCATCCTAGCATGTTAAACGAGGGCATTTCTCATGTAAGCTACTTCCAGTAATAGATCGTTTATACTGTTCTCAATGGTCCGCATCCCAGCCTGAGACCACGATCCAGTAGCCGACGGAGATGTTTTTCAAAGTAATATGTTATTTGGAATATTTAAACAATCATAAGTTAAATATCACGTTTGGACAGAATCATAATTTTAACTCATATGATAATAATAATAACAGTAATACTGGAAGCACTGCAGAGACTGGGATAACTCAGCACACTTCAAGAGTGATTTCCATTACATGAGAGTAGATGTTAAAACTTCATGCTGATTTGAACTTGGCTCTCGCCAAGATAAGCACCAACTAAGACGTAGCTTCACAGTAAACAAATGTGATCCATATGTGTCTCCATCCATTTGCGCTTCCTTCCATATGATGATGTAGATATCCTTCTGTCTGGTGTTGATGGCTGAAGTGTAATGCTGGCTCCAGGGATCAGCTTATTTTGCCTCCCTAGCGCATCAGCACACACAACGGCTGCGATGCTGGCTCCGGGGATCAACCATAGTGCGGTCTCCCCAGCGCATCAGCATGACAACCGTCTGGATTGAGCTAAGTAGGGTACATCTCTGGGGTCTTCAAGTGGGCACCTTCCATCCTTGGTGTTTCGTCGACTAGCCCACGACACCTCAAGAGGGCTCGACGGTGATTCTGGCGTCCCAGCATCACCCCCTCCGTCCCCACTCAACTCAGCCCAGCTTACTTACCTGTATATCAGCTTTTCTTTCTTTCTATTGTGCTTGAGATCCCCAGCCAGAATCTTTCCGTCTCAACCACAGCCAGTTGCTGCTCCTCTCTGCTGCTTCAGATAAGTTCTTCACTGTGCGACGCAACTCTTGGCCATTGAATCCAACATCTCTGAGAAACCAGGTTGTAGAGTGTGCCACAAATCCTCGACATCCCACTTCCACTGGGTAAACCCAGACTCTCCATCCTCGCTGTTCCGCTTCAGTGGCTAGTTGAGCATACCGCAGTTTCTTCCTCTCATACGCCTCATCTACAGCATCCTCCCATGGCACTGTTAACTCCACCAGGTGAACAAGGCGTGCTGATCCAGACCACAAGACAATATCTGGTCGAAGGTTTGTGGTGGCAATCTCAGTTGGAAAAATAAGCAGTTGACCAACATCCGCCAGCATTTTCCAGTCTCTAGCAGCTTCCAGTTGTCCTGGGCGAGGATTGGTTTTAACACCTTTTCTTGGTGGTTGCTCTCCTGGGCGGAGGAATGTTGTCTTTTGTGTGTAATGTTTTGATGGAACAGGTGGCAACTTATTGGTCATGTTACGCTTGTCTTCCAATGCTAAGGCCAAACATCGCAGCACCTGGTCATGGCGCCAAGTAAACCGTCCTTGGCTAAGAGCCACCTTACATCCTGTCAAAATGTGCCTTAATGTTGCAGGTGATGAACACAAAGGACATGAGGGATCCTCTCCTACCCAGAGGTTTAGGTTCTGTGGTGATGGGAGAACATCATATGTTGACCTTATAAGGAAACTGATCCTGCTCTGTTCCATTGACCATAGGTCTTGCCAGCCCATCTTGCGTTGTTCCACACTCTCCCATCTCATCCATTCTCCCTGCTTGCCCTGGGAAATGGCCTTTATACACCTCATCCTCTCCTCCTGCTTTTGCACCTCGTTGACTACAAGCTTCCTCCGTTGCGCTGGGGCTGCCTTGTGCCATGTAGGAGGAGCTGAACTGAGACCAAGACCCCCTCTTCCATGCTGAACTTGCCCCATGATATCACCAATTCGAAGGGCAGCCTTTGCATCCTCCACAGCATTCTTTGCCACCCACTTTCTTCCAGTTTTCAACACAGGTGCTGCCTCCCTTACGCATTTGTCGCGTGACTCTACTGATGTCATTTCCAGTCGGGCCTTGGCGCACTTAAACTCCTCGGTTAGAGCGGAGACAGGTAGCTGCAGTATTCCTTTACCATAAAGTCCCACTCTGCTGAGGCAGCGTAGAACTCCCAACCATTTCCTGATGTGTGAACTGATTAAAGCTTCCAGCTTCTCTACTGTTGTCAAAGAAACCTCGTACACAGTCAGTGGCCACAGCAACCTTGGCAGTAGGCCAAACTGAAAGCACCAGAGTTTTAGTTTGCCTGGTAAAGCGCTGCTGTCTATGCTCTTCAACCCTTCCACAGCTTCTTGTCTAACTTCTCCCACACGAACTGTGTCCTTTAGATCCCGTCGTACCATCTCCCAAGGCTCTTCACTGGCTTCTCAGACACTGTTGGTATTGCCTCACCATTAATGAAGAACGTTTTATCTACTACTTTACCTTTAATTATAGAGATGCTCCTTGATTTAGTGGGCTTGAATTGCATTCGTGCCCATTCAATGTTATTGGTTAATTTGCCCAATAACCGATTAGTGCAGGCTACTGTTGTAGTCATGGTTGTCATGTCATCTATGTATGCTCGAATTGGTGGTAGTCATATTCCAGAAGCCAAGCTCTCCTCCCACTACCCATTTTGATGCCCTAATGATTACTTCCATTGCCATGGTAAAAGCCAGTGGAGAAATGGTGCATCCTGCCATTATTCCAACTTCTAGGCATTGCCATGTAGTGCTGAATTCTGAAGTTGAAAAACTAAATTGCAAATCTCCAAAGTAGGCTTTCACTAGATTTGTTATTGTCATTGGTACACTGAAAAAATCAAATGCTGCCCAAAGAAGTTCATGTGGCACTGAACCATATGCATTAGCCAAATCCAGGAATGTCACATGGAGCTCCTTCCTCTCCTTTTTAGCTGATTGAATTTGTTGCCAGATCACATTGATGTGTTCTAAGCATCCTGGGAAACCTGGAATGCCCGCTTTTTGTATTGAAGTGTCAATGAAGCAGTTCTTTAATAGGTATAATACATAAATGTATTGATCCAGAAATCATTAGGATATTTTTTAATGCAAATTAAGCTATTTACGTATAAAACATTAAGCAAAATACATAAAATTTAAAAATCAACAACATAATGCATTATATATATATAATGACACACACACACATATTGCATGTTATTTATATATCTAGTTTCACGGTTGGTCAGCCTGGAATAACCTGTGAGAGTTTATAGAATATTTGTGACAATCAGTCAACTTTTCAGAGTCTGCTTTTGTAAAACGTAAAATAAAAATGCCAGAATCCCTTGTTCTGAAAACACTTGAATGAGTTCCCACTTGATCACTATCCCTGTGTGACCTCAAATAAACAAACCTGCAAATTCAAGAACTTTCCAGTCACTTCTGTAGAATCTCCATTTGTACTTTTTTTGTAAATCTATCTGTGAGAGAGTGAGCACATGCTTTTACTATTAAATGAATACATTATAATTGTACAATAACCAAGCTGGTTAAACTATAATGCTTATTATTAGGAGTTAAAGAATAAACCATGTGTAACATTAATAGATTTGAATGTAAACTAAATATATATTTACAATACAGTATTATTATTATTATTATTATTATTATTATTATTATTATTATTATTATTATTATTATTATTATTATTTTGATATGTATTTTGATATGTCCAAGCAACAACTATATTTATGTTGTGTGTGTCACTGGGGTAAGTTATAAGTTATAAGTTATAAGTTATAACACCTTGGTAACGCAGACAAGGAAGCCAGACAAAGTAATTATCAACAAGAGGTTTATTAATTGTATTCTAAAACTATTAAAAGCAATCAAATTTAAATATGCAAAAACACACTATTAAAATGGCTAAGCACATAAGCAGGGGTGGAAATAAGACTCCCATTTTATAGCAGTAGGAGCCATTTCGGGTTTTCTGACCTGCAGACTTGTTTTTTCCAGCTTCTTTAATACAGTTTATACAAGGGCCTGCAGTTAGTAAAACCTGAAATGGAACAAACTGCTATGCATTAGGAGTCTTATTTCCATCCCTGTATATGCAATTAACAATAAAAGTAATAGCTAATTCAATAGCAGCAAAGTTAACAGTAACTATAGCAATAGTATTCAAAATTATAGTTGTATCAATAGCAGCAATGTTAGCAGTAGCAATAGAAGTAATACAGCTATATCAACAGCAGCAAGAACAACAAAATAATAATAGTTTAAAACAATACAAATAACCAGGATCCTGCTTCTCAGTGTCCCAAAGCAGTTTGGACTCAAGCAGGCTGCAACAGCTCTAGAGGGAGGGGTGTCAGCGGGACACAGAAGTGCTATAAATAATAGTGCAGAGTGAATATACAAACTCATATCGTGATTAAAGTAAAATAAGCAATAATACACATGAACAAAAAGAATACAAATAAATCAATAATAAGGTGCTAAAGCACACCTGCAACACGTGTAGTACTATTTTTGATATGTTGTCCAAACAACAACTAGATTTACAGTAGTTTTTTATGTTGTCCAAATAACAGCCTACAGCAGTGTTTTGATATTTCCAAGCAACAACTGTATTTATAGATATTTTTAACACTTTTATAACACTTAAAGAAAGCAGATGGGGAAATATAATTATCCATTGAGGATTTTCTTCTGACGCTGCTGCTGCCACATAATGTCAGGAATAGCTCAGTGGTATAGCATTTGACTGCAGCTCAAGAGGTCCCTGGTTCAAATCCAAATACCCCCTTTTTTAATTAAAATACAAATGGCATAATATAATTTTTCATTTCAGCTGCAAAGGTAGAAACAAGTAACAAATAGTGTTTTAAAGACAGCAACAAGGTACGGACGGGGATTGAACCCGTGATCTTAATGGAAACATTTAACAAAAAATTACATTTAACCAACCTCGGACATAACACTTAAAGAAAGCAGAGATGGTGAAATATAATTATCCATTCATAGGATTTTCTTCTGAAGCTGCTGCTCAGCCACATAATGTCAGGTTGAGAAATGAAACAGTAAAGATCAGTTTGCTAGGAGAGTGGGGGTATAGCTCAGTGGTAGAGCATTTGACTGCAGATCAAGAGGTCCCCGGTTCAAATCCGAGTGCCCCCTTATATTTATAGAAATCGACTTGGAAAACATCTTTAGTGTTACCATAAAAAAATGTAACATACAAATGTTGGCTGTTGTAAGAATACAAAGCAAGTTGTTTCTTTCGTAAACTACAATGTCATTTATCAGACCCTTCGGCGTTGTCTTTTTAAGAATTAAACCTGCCAGACCGAACGCAGGCTAACATTCAATCAATCAATCAATTAATCATATATATTTTCGATAGCGCCCCATATGCGCTTCACAAAATCTACATAAAAACAAGAAAATATCTAATTGTAAGACTGGTCGAACAAAAGAAGTCTTCAGTGTAATTTTAAACAAAGAGCGCTTTCCACGATTTAAGATGCTTTAGAGAGACAGAATATTGGAATTGTTGCATACTTTGCATAATGTATTTGGGAGAAAAGAAAACGTTTCCATGGTTCGGCCCGGCCACTGCCGTGTGTCTGGTTAAAACGATGAGCTCAGTTTTTTTTCTGCTGCTTGGTAATTCATTCATGAGGCAGTTGTAGCAGAGTGGCGCAGCGGAAGCGTGCTGGGCCCATAACCCAGAGGTCGATGGATCGAAACCATCCTCTGCTAGCTTGTTTTTCTTCTGTTAGCAAAGTAGTTTTTCTAAAATATTAACTGAAGGCAATTCATTCATATTACATTTCGCAATCAAGGAAATGTGCACATTACTGGACACATTCAAATCGACAATTGACCTCTAAAACGTTAGGTTTTTAATCAAATTAGTTTCTGTAAAAATGACATTGCTTTCTTTTTTAAAAATTGTGCCAGGAAAGACCAAAAGATAAAGCCCTTGGCCTCCAGGGATTGTGGTTTCGTTATTTTTATTAAAAACGAACTGTGTATTTGTTTTGTCTGTGATATGTTTATAGATCTTGGTACTACGTCAGCAAGATTTTACTCCGTGAGCGCGCGTGACTGAACACCCCGAGCGTCTGCAGCTTCAGAGGATCCGCAGAACTGCTGGCGTTTGTGTCACGTGACGTATTGCTTCATGCGAACCAATTTGCTTCTAATGGTTCGAGACGGGTCGAAGCGGGTGAGGCTTTGTACCCATCACTAGGTACTGACAAGAACCTTTGCGTTCGTTGTTTATGTTTTGGTGTAAATCGGGCAGCTTTGCTGTGAACTCTGTATACTGTCGGCTTTCCTACACGACAAGTGCATTTATCCGGTATACTAGAAGACAAAGATTTTTAGAGACCTTGTTGTATGGAACTGGTTTTTGTTTTAATGTTTTGTTTTAATCTTCCTCTTTTTAAACTCCGGTGGCTGTTGTATGGGATTACCGTGAGGATTTAAAGGCTTTGTCTGCAGGGTGTTATCTAACAAAACGACATATGCTGTGCTGCCATAATGGATTACATAGACTTTCCTGCCCCGTGTTGCTTTCATCTTAGATGTGGTCTCAGGTTCGGCTGAGTTCGGCTCCCTCGATCACGTTCTGCAGCATCTCGCCTTGCTCATCACTCCCGTATACACTGATAGCTTAACAGTTTGGTCTCTGTGGCGCAATCGGTTAGCGCGTTCGGCTGTTAACCGAAAGGTTGGTGGTTCAAGCCCACCCAGGGACGATGTTTTTCAATTTCTTAATCACATTAGAAAATGGCACTCTGATACGTTGTAATTTCTTCCAATTACACTAAAGAAAAAAATGTGCTCTGTTTTTTTAGTTCAAAATAATACAAAACAACTATCGTCTTGTTGTTTGCCGAAACCCGGGATCGAACCAGGGACCTTTAGATCTTCAGTCTAACGCTCTCCCAACTGAGATATTTTGGCTTGAGAAACGTTCATTATGAGAAACGTTCAACAGCTCGGAAACACCATAATAGACTCCGATGCCTGAACTGCCTCAACAAACGCTTAGCTCTAAAACGTGTACATTGAAAGTCAATTAACATCTTTAGCACAATCATCTGTATTCCAAAAGCGGTTAATCCACAGGGTGATCAATAAAGTGACTGTTGGCTTTGTTTAAATATTAACAAGATGTTTTCAGGATTCACGCGTATTTTGAACAAGCACAACAGAATATGGTAGTGAAAGGACAAGCAAATGACAGGTTTATTGGCTCTGGTCTTGTATCATCACCCTGACTACTGTCCGTAAGAAAGTGGCATTAATAAAAACGTCATTATGCAAGGTTCCCAATGCGTAAATACGCAGCATATTTAAACTTCTTCACAATCTTAAACCTTCCCACATGAATTTAAAATACTTACTGACAGGTACGGCCCTTTCCTAATGTAACACTCTGCTTTGTTTGAACACCACCGAGTGGGATATTATGTAGTAAACCACGATACTATTGTTCCCACTTTCTTTAGTACTACAAAAACTGCAGCCCTAGTGGCGAATGGATTAGGCACTGGCCTCCTAAACCAGGTATCGTGGCTTCGAATCCCATCTGGCGTGAAATGGTGTTATTAAAACGAACATAATTATCATATTTTTTTCTTGGCATGTGATATTTTGTGGATCTTGTTATCTGCTATGTCCGCTCACGCTAGGCACTACGTGCTCGAGTGCTGTAGCAGCAGCCATGAAGCAAGTTCGTTTTTCAGTTGAAATAAAGATATATTTTGTTTTTGTGTATGGGTGTTTTGAAAAGAGCAGTTAAATAGCTACGTATTTTGAAATAAAGATGTATTCATTATTATGAACGTTGGCAGAAAGGATATTGTATTTATATTTCCCACGTGTGCTTGCCTTGTACAAATCTGATAGAGTTTCAACAAAGGCATTTGACTTCGGTTCATTATTTAGCCTGTACTGCCATCTACAGCATTACTGCGGGTGTCGTTTGCTTCTTTTGACAATAATATGGATGTTTTCACGGAAAAACGTGAGAGCATGTAGTCGTGGCCGAGTGGATAATGAACAAAAAGAACTGTCCACAGTGGAATTTAAACCCACGCTTCCAAGGTAACTGCGATCTGAACGCAGCTCCTGAGACCGCTCAACCATCCTGAATTACACAGACGACATTTCACAACACTGCAGTACACTGCTGAACCTCCGAAGCCTGACGCTGCAGTAAATCACCTGGTGTGTTCGTGGACACATTCTTTTTCTGTTTATATTAAGGAGGGCGGCCTGTTTCATCGCATTCTTTATGGGATCACAAGGAAACACCCCTTACAGAAAGAAAATATACGGCAAACAGAGTGATCGCTTCACGGTTAGAAACAAATCAGCACAGTCTGTTAGCAAATTAACTTCATCAAAAAATCACAAAGACATTACATACATGTTACAGATATATTTCGTAGACAGAACAGTTGTAATATAATTGAGTACATTTCTAAACAATCCGCTAGTAACAGACATAATCTCAAAGCGCTGTAATTTATTTCGGCTCTTATGAAAGACAAGTATCCTTGCGCATCACAGGAAACATGATAATCCTAGCGCTTCATTTAATCCCTCAGGTTGTACCTTATGGAGATAGAAGATCCATTTTGATTCACATTGTAATAGTTTTTGATCGAGATTACCGCCACTGCGATCTTGAAATATTTTTTTGTATGCCATAGAATTTAAGAAGTCAGTGTATATTTTAGCACTACTACAAGACCATGTACGGAATTAAAACGAATGGACTAAAGAATAGTAATTGTTTTCTAACAGTTTAATTGGATTAAAGCAAACAAGATTATCCATAAACTAATGTTCACAGAAAATGAACATAAAAAGAGAATATCGACAAAAGCTGCCGCTAAGCACTGTGGTTGAAAGTGAAAACGTAACGTTTTTTCCCCCCTAGAAAGCAGAATTGCAGAAACGTGAAACTGTTAACGTTACTCTCGAGAGACTGCGGTTGCATACACACATAGTTCGTAAATGAAACATTGACAAACCCACACTCTCTGGTTTAGGCAGCCAGTGTCTTATCCTTTAGGCGACTTTGCTAACAGAAGAACAAGAAGCTAGCAGAGGATGGTTTCGATCCATCGACCTCTGGGTTATGGGTCCAGCACGCTTCCGCTGCGCCACTCTGCTACAGCTGCCTCATGACTGAATTACCAAGCAGCAGAAAAAAACTGAACTCATCGTTTTAACCAGTCACACGGCAGTGGCCGGGCCGAACCATGGAAACGTTGCAAATCAGAGATGATCCGTTTTCTTTTCTCCCATAGACGTTATGCAAAGTATGCAACTTTTCTGTCCACTTTGATCACAGGCAGTTTTATCCCCCAGTTTCGGCTGCCAATTCCAATATTCAGTCTCTAAAGCATCTTAAATCGCAGAAAGCACTCTTTGTTTAAAATTACACTGAAGACTCCCATTGTTCGACCAGTCTTACAATTAGATATTTTCTTGTGCTTAAGTAGATTTTGTGAAGCGGATATGGTGCGCTATAGAAAATATGTATGATTAATTAATAAATTGATTGATTGATTGTTAGGCTGCGTTCGGTCTGGCAGGTTTAATTCTTAAAGACAACGCCGAATGATCTGATAAATGCCATTGTAATTATTTGAGATATTGCATGTAGACAATAATGTAGGAACACCACAAGGTTCCATAGTGTAGTGGTTGTCACGTCTGCTTTACACGCAGAAGGTCCTGGGTTCGATCCCCAGTGGAACCATTGCAGTTCTTTTTTAAATTATATTAATCCCTGGTCAAGACAAAGTCGCTCTGTGGTTGGCCTATCATTAGATTGCGGATGTAAGGTCCCTGGTCCCATCGTATAAGCAAAATAGTTTATTCACAAATAAATACATACACCTTTATGTTTTTTGTTGGCAAATTAACACAATACATTATTGCATTCTGCCAAGTCATTAGATGAGCAAAGCCCCTTTGTGCCAGTGCGCATTCAGAGGAGACGCGCTGAGAGAATCCGTCTTCTGTGTCACTCAGTACTGCCAGCTTTCCCCCGTTGGTGATATATTGGTCAGCATAGCTGCTTTCCAAGTAATTGACCTGAGACGATTCCCAGCCAGTACAACTGTGTTTATGCCCACGTTTCAAATAATGACATTTATAAAAGCAAATCGCATTGTTTTATGTTTTCTTTACTTTTAAAGCTGAGAATCAAACACACTTCCGACAACTTCATAGCCCTGCTGGCTACGAACACGTATTGAGTCGGCTGTTTCCCATGACCCTGGTGATACCGAGTGTTTTCCTAGTATCAGCGTCGGCATTAGCATGTGTTTGGCATGCTTGCTGTACACTCTAGCATTGCATAACAAGCTTGCATTACGCCAGGACTTCGTGGCGCAACGGTAGCGCGTCTGACTCCAGATCAGAAGGTTGCGTGTTCAAATCACGTCGAGGTCAAAGCCGTCTTTGTTTCTATTCCACACTATTTCATTTTTTAACGTGTTTGAATTTGAATGTTTCCGGACATTTATTTATACAATTTAGCCTACACAACATATTGATTGTATAGCGATCAAACAGATATTTATTGTATTGCGATTCATTTTTATGTTTCATTTGATACTGCACAATAAATTAAAGTGACTCCCAAATTAATGTTGACCAGTCTTCATTGACATAGTTGGGTAATAAAGTCATATTAACACTTCCTTGCATGAGATATTGAAAATAGCTATACAAATACTAGTTTTGAAGACATTTAAAGTACAGCAGGTAATGATTGATACCTTTAAGCATCACAGAACGTAGTCGGCAGGATGTGAACATGCGCGGCGAAATACCAACGGATTCAAGTCCATCACCTTAACCACGTGGCCACGACTTCTTTGTGTACAGCACTGTAATGAACCTGCTCGTTCACGGCTACTGGGTTAAATATGCAATAGCGTGGCGCTGCCTCCACCTTTGTTTAACCGGAGGGTCCGGTAGTTAGATATATTTATAGAATAAGGGAGAGTGTATGAAGTCACGTCACAAAGACACCAGGAACGGCAACTCAGAGCAAACAATTTATTAATATAGTTAATTAAAACAGAGCAGTTAGCGATCTTAAACCTTACCAATAAATTAGACCAATTAAACTAGATTAATCATTCTCTGCGGAATAGGAAACGCAAGGGGCAGACACACCCACTGCAAATCCCGTGGAGTAAGAAAATAACTCAAAAACATTCATTAGTGAACACAAATCACACTACAATCAAAAATAGTGATCAAATACAATACATTAACTACAACAAGGTAGCTCAAAGAAAACTATAAACCGATAAATCAAACCATTCATAGTAACCCAAAATAGACAATAACCATATAACACAAACAAACTCAAATACACAAAATAAACCTCCATGGATTGCAGTGAGCGTGTCTGTCCCCTGCAGATCCACACAGTGTTTAAATACAGTGTAACAGTTTGGAATTTAAGTGTGGTTAAGATCAATAAAACACCGAGATTTACAAAGTAGAAATACAGCAATAGTATAACAATTTAAAAGAGCACTCCCCTGGTTTCTCATAAAAGTCAGTCCACTTACAGACTAGTCATCCCAGTGCTCACACCCAGTACCCTATCCCGGTCAGACGCCCCGTCTTGAGCGCTAATCCCCTTTTTAAAGTTCAAGCAACCGACTGCTTTACCTGAACAAAACTCAGGTGTGCGTTGATAGTCCTAATGGGCAATCAGCGAGGTCCATTACAGTATTCTTGGTAGTTCTACGAGATCTGAATGGATAATTCCGTCACTTCATTCTTGGGAGCTCCTCGAAATCTGATTGGCTCTTTCCTGGTCAATTCTTGGTAGCGACACGGGCTATGATTGGTCAAAACTACCAAGATATTACCAAGATTGAACATCGACTTTTGGCTGGGTGGGATGGAGAGCTAGCCGGGCTGGGGACCGCACAGCTGAATAACTTATTTTGCTTTAATAAAGTCGGTCCACAATGCCTGACATTAAAAGTGATTCACGAGAAGCAGTTGCGGGATTTAATCGGAAATGACTTGAGCAACAAAACAAGTTCCCTGACCGGGAATCAAACCCAGGCGGGGGCGATAAGAGCGCTGAATCCTAACCACTGGAGCACCAGGGAAGCAGGTTACTGATGTGAGCATCTGGGGTGGAATGAATTATTGCCTGAGCAAAGGAGCAGCAATCCTGCTGAACATCCTCACTACATGAGCAGAGTGCTGCTGGGCTGAGAAATTACTCTCTCCCTCTTGTGGTCACAGAGTGTAGTGCAGTCTGTGCTGCTGGGCTGTGGAATTGCAACAGAAATCCCTTCCCATGCTGGTGGAATGACATGCTGTAACCTCTATGCTGACACACACTGATGTGAGTCTGCAGGAATAACTGGGGTGTGGGACAGACAGCTTACAGCAACTCTCAGAGAGGAGAGCAAGGGAGAATCATTGTGTTTAAAATGCTGCCCTGCTAAAGGGACATTTTAACATTCTTTAATATTCACTGGCAGGGGTGGAAGTTGCAGATGTTGAGATATTAGAATCAGTGTTTCCCAGCATGCATCACTGTGAGCAGCTCCTTCCTCCAGACACAGACCACACTGTAGTGTTTAGATGACTGGGTGTGAGGAGCCTTGTGTTAACAATGGGAGAAATGGGCTGACTGGAGAGGTAACTGCTGCCTATTTCAGTTGTCGTGTTACTGTACTTATAGTGTTATAGTGTGGAGTAGTGGTTAGGGCTCTCGACCAGAGGGTTGTGGGTTCAATCCCAAGTGGGGGATACAGCTGTTGTACCTTTGAGCAAGGTACTTTACCAAGATTGTTCCACTAAAACCCAACTGTATAAATGGGGAATTGTATGTAAAAATAAACTTATAAAATATCTTTTAAGAATTATAAGTCACCCTGGATAAGGGTGTCTGCTAAGAAATAAATAATAATAATATTATATTATGGACAGCAGTGGTGCTGTGCCTCCCTCGTGTGGTCAGTGTTAATAACTGCACTGTGTGTCTCTGCACTTTATTCACTGAACACAGACCAGCTCCTGTTTCCAAATTACACTTTGTCATTAAAATGCTGCTTTTATCATCAAGATCTTTGGGCTACTTTTCCTGTGAGAATAAATCAGTTGTAAAGAGCACAATCCATATTGTATTATTAAGTAATTGAAAAAACAAGGGTAAATTACTAAATATAATTTGCTATATGCTGTGACTGTACAATGCCCCAGTTAGCTCACATCTAGAATACTATGTGCAGTTTTGGTCACCTCACTACAGAACAGATATTATTGCACTGGAGAAGGTGCAGAGAAGGGCAACAAGGCTTATCCCAGGACTAAGTGGCATGAGCTACGAGGACAGGCTAAAAGAATGAAATCTCTTCAGCCTTGAAAAAGAAGAGAACGAGGGGACTGGATTGAAGTGTATAAAATCCAACCTGGTCTAGACAAAGTGAACCCAAGACACTGCTTCAAATTGAACACAGAGAGCAGAACAAGAGGGCATGAATGGAAGCTGAGGAAAAGCTCATTGAGAACAGAAGCTAGGAAGAACTTTTTACACAGAGAGCTGGAAACACGTGGAATAGGCGACCAGATGAAGTAGAAGGATCCAAAACACTGGGAGCATTTCAAACAAGACGAGATGCTGTGCTTTTAGATTGGAGCCCCCAGTAGAGGAGATTACTGTGCTAACAAGGGACCAGCCTTGATGGGCCCAATGGCCTTTTCTCCTTCTCAACTTTTCTTATGTTCTCATGTTTCCTGACATTATTATTGTATTTATGAACAGCATTCCTATCCTGTGCAGTGTGCTCTTACACTAGATAACTGACCTTGGCTCTCATTAATGCCCTCCCTTGACTTGAGCCCCTTGTATTTCGCCCTCACAACTACAGTATCTTTTGCTGAACTCACTGCATTGGACATTAGTGCTGAGAGTTAGTTCAACTCTCTATAAAACCAGATCAAGACAATCCGATGTGAACAATATGATAATATAGATCACATTGTGATGCACATCATGCTGTTTATGTGTGCTTGACTGACACAGCCTAATCAACCCCAGCTCTGTGCAGACCAACTGCAGTGGCTCTGCAGCTGTTCTCAGCCTCAGCCCCTGTGGATTCTGTCTATGAGCCAGAGCAGTTCCTGCAGAGCTGAGAGAGGTTTTTGTACGGACGTGTGAGAGGGGAGCTATAGGACTGCTGACAGTAGTAATCTCCTGCATCTTCAGCCTGGACTCCACTGATGGTCAGTGTAAACTGTGTCCCAAATCCACTGCCACTGAATGGAGCTAGAGTCCCAGAGTGAAGAGTGCTGGCATATCTAACCAGGAGCTGTGGAGCCTGGCCAGGTTTCTGCAGGTACCAGTGGAGGAGTCACAGCAATGTCTGCACTGGACTCTGGAGAAAAAAATACAAGAAAACATGAATAAAATAATAATACAAGATTGTACTGCGTGTTTCACTGACTCTGAAAGGGCTGAGCAGTGACTGATCAATACTGTGTGTCTTAAAGTGTTTGCAGCAGTGAGGCAGGCACAGGTATGCAAAGCACCTTCCTTTATACAAATCCTGTCCCAGGCAGTTAGATGAGATCTGAGCCGTGAGCACCAGTGGGGCTTCATAGGGTTGGGCCACTTTTACTGTTTTCTTCTATTTTTCCCCCAGTCAAAGCTCTCAGTATATCACTGCTGTCTAATCTGTGTGTCTCTCTAAACTGACAATAATGTTTGTGTTTGTGTCATTATTTCAATCCTATTGAGAATGAAAGGGTATGTAGTGCCCTCCCCCTAACCCTAGTGTTATACCTTCCCATGTGTTGCTGCTGCTGTACAAGTAATGGACCTGTCATTTTTCTTTTCATTGTTCTCATTTTGACAGCTTCTTACTCTTCTAAATGGAACATCTACTTCACTGTCTTTCACAGGCCTTTCCAAGATGTACCTTGAACTGCTACGAGTGCGTTTTCATGATTTCAATCATGCTAATATTTAACAAGCCAGGGAAAAGGTAGAAAACTCATGTATTGATTTCTTTATTGATTGATTGATTGATGTGTGTGAAAGGGCACACAGTGACTGATCGCACTCCATTGCCATGGCAATCCCAGCTCACTGAGAAACACATGGCTCTTGTATTGACATGTTGTTTTGAGAAAGATTGGAACAAACCAGCTTTCTTTCATTTGGAATGAGACTGAATTAGTGGGGAGTCTGTGATGTAGGGAATTCAAGTGAATATTATGAATGTTTTCAAAATGTGATATGAATGAAGAATTGTACAGTTCAGTAAATACATTTTATTTGTATTCACATTTCACCTATTATATACACACACATAATCAGTAACTCTGTTAAAATCAGCATGAAAGAGAAGCAGCAACAGCTGCCGAGCCGTCTTGAAATGTGATTCTACGAATAGATTCCACCCACTCAAAGGTATGGAGACATTTTAAACAACAACTAAGCCTTGTGTTAGAACTATCTTACCTGCTGCAACTAGTGTCAATGTAGTAATGTGTCAAATTAAAGTTAGTAAGACTTACGCTATAACTAAGTTGAGTAAGAACTTACACACAGCTGGTGCAACCCAGCCCAGGATTCATGGACATCTTCATATGAGAATCAGATATGAAAACATGAGTTACATTTTTACAATTCTTGGAATAACTGAATGATGTTTCAGAATTTAGAATAGATGGTATCATCACTACATTACTAGATGACCCTGTAGTCACAACAAAATCAGTTTGCTTAAATAGACTAATATTGAATCCATACCTACATGTAACTGTGTGTTGTTATTGAGCTCAGTGTGTTTGTGTGCAGTTGAGCTCCTCCACAGGCCGGGTCCAGTTTCATTGCCTTCACCCTCAGCACCTGCAGTAGGTCCCAGCTGCAGCAGTGCAGTCGCTGTGCAGTCCTGCTGAGGGAGGTTTTGTACGGGTGTGTAGCACTGTGTGAACACCCAGCTACTGCTGGAATAGTGTGCACTCTGACAGTAGTAATCTCCTGCATCTTCAGCCTGGACTCCACTGATGGTCAGAGTGAAGTCAGTCCCAGATCCACTGCCACTGAAACGAGTTGGGATCCCAGACTGAAGGGTACTTGCAGTATAGATCAGGAGTTTGGGAGCTTCTCCAGGTTTCTGTTGGTACCAGGCTAGGCGGTTGCCATTGCTATCGCTGTACACTGCACTGCTGACTTTACAGCTCAAAGCGACTGTGTCTCCTGGGAGAACAGATTTCACTGCTGGAGTCTGAGTCACAGTATACTGTCCACTGGGTTCTGAAAATAATAAATAATAAAATAGAAAATTATAGTAAATGACTGAATTTAATGATTAAATCACATTCAATTTCAAGCCTTTTTCTTTCAGTTTGCCTGTTTTACTTTGGACACTTACATATTAAGAACTGTCCCACAAATAATAAAAAGTGTTTTTCTAAATGATTCTTACCCTGAGTGCAGATGACAAGTGCCCAGATGAAGATGCTGATAAAAGTCATTGTTGTTGTGGATTCTGTTGCCATGAAGGGCAGCTCTCAATCATGAAGTGTTAAACTCACAGGGCTATAAACACTCCCAGAGCACTGAAGCATGTGCTGCCAATGCAAAGTGACTTTTCTATGCAAATTGTCTTCCTTGGCACAGCAGCCACTTCTAGCCAAGCAGTGCTCTTAAGTTTAAACTCATTTTCAGCTGATGCAGTTTCTTCGCCTTTCAAAAAACAACAAGTTTTCTCTGGCAATCAAAAAGGAAAAAACAGCTTATAGTTTTGTTTGTGTTGAGTTTGTACAAACACAGATATTTCTCTCTCTTCTCCCTTTTCTCAAACAATTCATCTTAGCCACAGCTGTGATTATGTAGCTTTGTTACACAGTATAAATAATTATTAATTGTAAAATATTAAAATCAGATCTGCAGGTTAACAGATCCATCATAAACCTTGTGAAATCAAATCCATTCAAGAAGCAAACATTTAGATTTTGCACGTTGCTAATGTTGAGTGAAAAGTTTCCAGTTTTTATCCTGTGGACCCCCTGGACTGTCTCTGAGGACCCCAGGTTAAGAACCACTGCTCTGGATTAAAGAGCATCATTTTATTACTCTCTCTCTCCCTCTTGTGGTCACAGAGTGTAGTGCAGTCTGTGCTGATGGTTGTGGAATTGCAGTAAAATCCCTTCCAATGCTGTTGTGTTTAGATGACTGGGTGTGAGGAGCCTTGTGTTAACAATGGGAGAACTGGGATGGTAACTGCTGCCTATTTCAATTGTCTTTTTATTGTGTTATTACATTATTCATCCTCATGTTCTCTCTGGCTTTCAATGCTCTTCAATCTTGATATATGTTAATAATTGTTGTCTAAATTGCTATTTCAGGTTTTTCACTCCATCTTATTCATATAATTCTGTATGACACACGCATCCACAGTGTTTAGAAATCACATCCTAGTCTTGTATTTAATGTAATATGCTTGTATTTAATGTATTTGCATTGTTTTTACTGTTTGTATTTAATGTACTATGCCCTGTATTTCACTGTATTTAATGTATTATGCATTGTTCCTCACTGTCTTATAAAGCGCTTTGTGATGGTGGTCCACTATGAAAGGCGCTATATAAAATAAAGATTGATTGATTGATTGATTGATTGATTGATTGATTGATTGATTGATTATGAAGAGCAGTGGTGCTCTGGCTCCCTCTTGTGGTCAGTGTTAATATCTGCAGTCTGTGCTGCTTGTCAGGGCTCTGTGTGATGTTTCTGACACGTCTCCAGGCTCCTGCTTCATCTGATTGCCACTCTAACACTCCAGTGTCCTGTGCAGTGTCCAATCCCACATGTCATTTAGAAACAGTGAGACACTGATCCAGTGTGGGGAGTGGCAGTGCTCTGATAAAGGCTTGTGTGCCACTGGGCTCTGTTCAACAGGGCTGGTGTGGATTCTACAGGAGAGAGGGGGCAGAGAGAAGCAGACAGCAGGAATACACACAGGCTCCTTCTTACTGCACTGGGGAGGGGCTGGAGGAGAGAGGGGTTGGGGCAGTCTGGGTGTGTTAGTGGTGCTCTGGCTCCCTCGTGTGGTCAGTATTAATATCTGCACTGTGTCTCTCAGAGGTCACATTAATGAGTGCACTTTATTCACTTGAACACAGAGCAGCTCCTGTGTTAGCTGTCACTGAATCTCTTTATTCCATGATTTGCTGTATTGAGCTGGAGGCTCAGAGAGTGTTTCCTCTTTCCTATCAGCTGTGTGTTTTGTGTTTAAACCTCAGAGCACTCTGGATATTTACTGACACCCTCCTCCCCTTTCCCAACTTGCTTTTTGCTCTTTCTTTTTGCATTAGGACTCTATAGAGTCCTTTTATGTAACTGTAACACCCGCTAGGCAGGGCTTACGCAGAATTGAAATACATAATCACATTTGGAGTCGGTCTACGCCAGATTAGTGTGTAAGACACTGGACAAATAAAACAGTTACAGGTTATTTTATTCTGAAAGCAAATCAAGGATGGGATCAGAAACACGGCCACTTCCAATTAAAAATAATCTTTTATTTTATTGCAGATCAAAAGAAATGGAATGTTAGCAGCAGATTAATACACAGCAGTAAACGTTCAGCACCAGAAGCACACTAAAGTGTGCGGTGCAATAAATACCTGTGAAAAATGATTTATTTAACATTGCAATCATTACAAATAAATACAAATATAAACAACGACCGCTCTGAAAACAACACACAACACAAAACACAGCAGTGCGCGCAGGCAGGGGATGTGGGAGAGCTGCATGCATCATTTTCTGCTGCAGATCAATCTGTAACCCCATTCAACATCATCTCCTGCTTTACCAGACAAGGAGCAGACAAAAGCCTCACAAGACTTGACTAGCTCCTTGCTTACAGTATATCACTCTGTGACCCCAGTCTGCTCGTTGACTGACAATGTCCTGTATGGTTGACAATGAAGTCAGAATGGTTTCTTCCTCTTTCAATGCGATGCATTGGTTGTATCAGCCTGTGAAAGCATGCATTCCACACAGAGCTTCACACTGATAGTGCCAAGTCCTTGCACATACAGCAGCTTCCACAGCTAAACATCTGGGTGTGTTCCTGTCAATGCTACACTTTATAGCAGGAAAACAAAACTGGTTAATTCACCATTGTGATATTTCAAACATTCTACATTTATTTAAAAACAGAGACCAAAACTTCAAACAACAGACGTGTTTCGACTCAAAAGAGCCGTCCTCAGTGTTTAAAAGAAACAAAGCAAACCCAGCCCTTAATATAGTTATTACCAATTAGTGAACATGATTAAACACAGGTTTGTTAAGCAGACAATTCATTATCACAGACATACACTTCATCAAGTAAAGTTTCCAATCAGATATCCCAACAGCAATGATTGGCAAATAAGTTACAATTTGTAAACCAAACAAACCTTAATAGTTATTAATCAATTGCTCAAGATGATTAGATACAGGTATTGTTAAACAGCCAGCTCATTACCACAAACATACACTTAATGAAGTGAAATTTACAATGAATTATCTAACCATCAACGATCTGCAAATTGAAACAAGACACAAACCCCACCCTTAATATAGTTCTTTAAATTGCACAATGGTGAATTAACAATGTGTTTGTGTGCGGACTCCATGTTTACACACTATCAACACTTTTCTGAGCATCAACGCACCAAATACAAATGAATGAAATGCTTGAACTTTCAGCGTGAGGTTTAAATTTTGTAGCATTACTGATACACTTTATAGAAATAGATTTTTATTCATATTTATTTCACTATATTTATTTCTTTTATAGTTTCAATTAGAAAAATATTAAATTGCTTTGAAGAAATAAAACAAATCTTGTATATTAATATTGAAATACGTTAATATGTGTTTTAAACCATAGATTGTTTTAAAACTTGTAATGCAATAGAAATATGTTGGATTGTAATATGCTATGTATGTATGTATGTATGCATGGATATATGTATTTATTTCCTTTAAGAGGAGTAAAGTGTCTGATTTAGTTTATTTTCAGTTTGTATTTAAGTATCAGAAAATTAACAATGTTCACCTTTATCTTTTCCTTCCTGCAGATAAATCAATAATTATATTTTCCTTTTCATTTGAAACTAAATTAGTAAATATTAATCCAATGACAGCCCTTCAGCCTCTGCAATGTATTAGAATACATGAATAATCAAGATATTTACCAGATTGATCTTGTCTTTTATTTTGAGCCCTTGTTATTGAGCTCAGTGTGTTTGTGTGCAGTTGAGCTCCTCCACAGGCCGGGTCCCGTTTCATTGCCTTCACCCTCAGCACCTGCAGTAGGTCCCAGCTGCAGCAGTGCAGTCGCTGTGCAGTCCTGCTGAGGGAGGTTTTTGTACGGGTGTGTAGCACTGTGTGAACACAGCACTACTGGTAGTGTAACTCTGACAGTAGTAATCTCCTGCATCTTCAGCCTGGACTCCACTGATGGTCAGAGTGAAGTCAGTCCCAGATCCACTGCCACTGAAACGAGTTGGGATCCCAGACTGAAGGGTACTTGCATCATAGATCAGGAGTTTGGGAGCTTCTCCAGGTTTCTGTTGGTACCAGGCTAGGGTTGTTACTGTACACTGAGCTGCTGACTTTACAGCTCAGAGCGACTGTGTCTCCTGGGAGAACAGATTTCACTGCTGGAGTCTGAGTCACAGTATACTGTCCACTGGATTCTGAAAATAATAAATCATAAAATAGAATATTACTAATAAAATATTTAATTAAATGATGAAACAAAATAAATTTCAAACCTTTTAATTTTTTGTTTTATTTTTAAAACTTATGTAAGAATTGTCCCAGAAACAGATATTCTTTGTAAAATATATTTTCTAAATGATTGTTACCCTGAGTGCAGATGACAAGTGCCCAGATGAAGATGCTGATAAAAGTCATTGTTGTTGTGGATTCTGTTGCCATGAAGGGCAGCTCTCAATCATGAAGTGTTAAACTCACAGGGCTATAAACACTCCCAGAGCACTGAAGCATGTGCTGCCAATGCAAAGTGTCTTTTCTATGCAAATTGTCTTCCTTGGCACAGCAGCCACTTCTAGCCAAGCAGTGCTCTTAAGTTTAAACTCATTTTCAACTGATGCAGTTTCTTTGCCTTTCAGAAAACAACAAGTTTTCTCTGGCAATCAAAAAGAAAAATAGCTTATAGTTTTCTTTGTGTTGAGTTTGTACAAACACAGCTATTTCTCTCTCTTCTCCCTTCTCTCAAACAATTCATCTTAGCCACAGCTGTGATTATGTAGCTTTATTACACAGTATAAATAATTATTAATTGTAAAATATTAAAATCAGAGCTACAGGTTAACAGATCCATCATAAACTTTGTGAAATCTAATCCATTCAAGAAGCAAACATTTTGATTTTGCACATTGCTAATGTTGAGTGAAATGTTTCCAGTTTTTATCCTGTGGACCCCCTGGACTGTCTCTGATGACCCCAGGTTAAGAACCACTGCTCTGGATTAAAGAGCATCATTTTATTACTCTCTCTCTCTCCCTCTTGTGGTCACAGAGTGTAGTGCAGTTTGTGTTGTTTGGTGTTATCTCATTTTAAGGTTGTGGAGAGATATTCTCATGTCATAAGAGACAGGCTCGACTGACTCAACTTACCGTGAATATTTTCAAAGAGTAAAGATCAGAAAAATTCCCCTAAAGATGTATTGGCATCTTCATGAATTCAGCGTTTTAATTTGCTGAGAGACTCTAATTGATTTATATTGTCCTTTGAGCCACTTTGTGTGACTCAATGACCTAATAAAAGTTTAGTCACCCCAGCAAGTTAAACCAGTTGCTTCCAGATTGTTTTAATACATGCACTCCTTTTCCAGTCGGCTCCATAGCGTGGAACACTCCCTGTTTTTCACAGAACAGGACAGGTATAGAAGCCTCTAACCTGTTCTTAAGAGCCTGATTATGCACATGTGCTTGCAGTTTAAACAATGGCTCACAGGAAACCTGTCCCTGGAAGATGAACGGATGTGGTTTCAGCACCTGTTACATAGGATAGCTGCAGCCATAATACATTGAAACCGTTTCAAATAAAAGCAAACTTGACAAGAGTCCCAGCAATGGCCATTATGGCACCAACTTAAACACAGTAATGGTGTTTCTTAATGTGCCAATACAGTGCCAGTTCCAAGCCAATTCAGATTGCCAGCACTGGGGCATGTACTGGTACCGATCCAATTCTGGCATGCAATTGGGCCAATATATTCAAATTGGCCAGTCAGCATTGCACCAATACTGGTGAAAAGGTTTGCCAATATTGGTCCAGAATTGGCCCATTTCAGACATGTTTACTGAGCAGCTGGGAATCTACATGAATTCATCGTTTTAATTGTCTGAGTGACACAAAGTGATTTATATAGCCCTTTGAGCCACTTTGACTCAATGACCTAACACATGTCTCAACTATGGTATCACCTATGACGCGCTCCTAAGTTTAGTCACTCCAGCAAGTTAAACCAGTTGCTTCCAGATAGTTTTAATACACACCTTTTGCAGTGCGATACACGGGAAGAGTCTCTAAGATTTTCAAAGGTAAGAAAGGCGTAGGCTACCTTTACCAATAAATATTACTTCAATAAGAAATCAAGACCCGTCTGTGACTACGGATATGCATCTTTATAAATCACAGACTTATAAGAAAACAGCATCTAAGCAACTCCATAAGATTCTTAAGAAGCCCAGGCGTAAACGAATATCAAACAAATCATCCTTAACTTAAGAATTTCTTTACATTTATTTTTTATTTCCATTGATCTAAACTCAATTTTAATATCCACATTCATTATATAACTCTATATACAGCCACAATGGCATGCAAGCACTACATCTATCCCTGTGGAAGATGAAGGGATGCGGGTCAGCAGCGGTACACTGGACAGCTCCAGCGATTCAACACATGATCCAGAGAAGCGGCTGCATTTGCTTTCCAAATATCTGTTTACAGAAAAACACGAACATCTTCATTCAGATGAACCAGGATTTTTTCCCTCTGTTGCAACGTCATTCAATTGATTTTCATGTTCCTCTAAAATGTCCTCGGTTTGGATTTAATTTATTGAATGTTCTTGTGTTAACAAAGTGCAGCGGCTAGGGCCGGATAGCTCAGTCGGTAGAGCATCAGACTTTTAATCTGATGGTCCAGGGTTCAAGTCCCTGTTCGGGCGATATTTATTTTAGGACTATGGATATATATACAAGTCGTGTAATCCTCATACAAATCCGAACATGCTCTTATCAGCGCTAGCTCCGCCCGAGAGCACGTAGCATCCTGCGTAGTGACGCAGCTCAACATAATGTGGATTGCATTATGTGACGTATAGTATAATTGATTTAATTGTACTTTGTTTTTAAATGCAGTGGTGCATTTTTAATCAAACTGTAGAATAACAGCGGTGTATGTGGTATATTGAGAACTTAATATTGTATGGCTGCTCCCTTTGTATGGAGGATATTCTAGGTCAAAATTAAAATAAATAAATGAAGAAATAAATGCACAGGCATGTATTTATGCATTCATTTATTTCAATATGTATTGAATAATTATTTCACAATTTTCACAAACATATTTTTCTGCTTTGCTTTTCGATGCTTTTCTATTTCGTTTTACATTTCACTGTGCAAAACTACTTCTGTCAATAAATATCTAAAGAAATAAATATAGAAATAAATAAATGAATAAATAAATGTCTGTGAATGTATTTATTTATGTCGCTATTTATTCATTTAGGGGTCTAGTCACACCGTAGTGTTTAGAAGACTGGGTGTGAGGAGCTTTGTGTTAACAATGGGAGAACTGGGCTGACTGGGGAGGTAGCTGCTGCCTATTTCAATTGTCTTATTACTGTGTATTACATTATGGACAGCAGTGGTGCTCTGGCTCCCTCTTGTGGTCAGTGTGAATGATAGCAGTGTGTGTAGCTTGGCAGGGCACTGATGTCTGTTTCCAGGCTATACAAACACAGAGAGGGATTCAATCAAACACTAAGTTCACAGTTTAATAGAAGAGTGGATTAGTTCTATTTGTATATGTGTTCTAAGCGCTGCACTTCTGTTTCAATAAGTGTCACAGACAGTTCTATGAGATCTGAGCTGTGAACACAGGTGGGACTTGATAGGGTTGGGTGACTCACAGTACAGTTAGATTATCCTTCCTGTAGTTTTATGTTTAGCCTCTCAGTGCTTTCCTGCTCTCTAGGAGGGGCATTAGAAATCTGCCTGTTCAGAATGAACTGGCCCATAAGTGTTGAGACATGTGTGCCAGGGAGCTGCTGCACACATAAGGAATGAAGGAGACCAGGTGGGTAACAAGGATGACACAGGAGGCAAGACAATGAAGAATAAACTGCCTTCAATAACGCTGATGTGCTGCTCCCTAATAAAACATAAGAATTCATTCAGTAATATATGAATTCCTCTTTAAAAAATGTGTCTTAAATTGAGATAACGTTATCTTTATTATAAGTTATAAACTGAGTTAGATAAAGAAGCCTCACAAACTCAATCTTCCATCTATTTGAGGTGCAAAAGGATTATTTTTTGTGAGACAACAGTCTGGACATTCTACATCTCTTGCACTGCATCATTCATCATGTCACAGAGCTGCAGAAAGAAAAGCTCACAGCACCTGGTAATACATGCATGCATAGATGAATAAATATCGAAATAAATGAATTATTGTATATACGGTTCAGGTCCGGGCTGGCCGACTCGCTGCAATTGTATTTGTCGCTTGAAAGTCTCCCAGCTGTGCTTACACCACGTGACCGCTGTCTCCACATAAGGAAGACACTCCATGTGAGATTCTAGAGCTCCTTGCTGTGAGTCTTTCTCTTGGAGTCGAAAGCAGTTCAATCAAGCTGGAAAGTTTGTTTCCCCTCAGCTACCATGGTAACGGACGGCACGTCCTCGTGTACAGCGTGAGGTAAAACAATGACAGCGTCACCCTCATCATCAGCAGTCATCGTTAACAAGGCCAGCAGGGGGCGGTAAAGGCACAGTCTGCACAGCGTGGCGCATTTCCTGTTGTGTGTTATTCCTTTTTATATATAGTATATGTGATTTAATTGTACTTTGTTTTTAAATGCAGTGGTGCATTTTGACTCGACCTGTGGAATAACAGCGGTGAATGTGGTATATTGAGAACTTAATATTGTATGGCTACTCCCTTTGTATGGAGGATAATCTACATCAAAATAAAAATGAATGAATGAATAACTACGTGCCTGTCAATGTATTCCTTTATGTCGCTATATATTCATTTAGACGTCTAGTCACACTGTAGTGTTTCATGACTGGGTGTGAGGAGCCTTGTGTTAACAATGGGAGAACTGGGCTGACTGGGGAGGTAAGTGCTACCTATTTCAATTGTCTTATTACTGTACTGTTATTACATTATGGACAGCAGTGGTGCTCTGGCTCCCTCTTGTGGTCAGTGTGAATGATGGCAGTGTGTGCAGCTTGGCAGGGCACTGATGCCTGTTTCCAGGCTATACAAATACAGAGAGGGATTCAATCAAACACTAAGTTCACAGTTTAATAGAAGAGTGGATTAGTTCTGTTTGTATATGTGTTCTAAGCGCTGCACTTCTGTTTCAATAAGTGTCACAGACAGTTCTATGAGATCTGAGCTGTGAACACAGGTGGGACTTGATAGGGTTGGGTGACTCACAGTACAGTTAGATTATCCTTCCTGTAGTTTTATGTTTAGCCTCTCAGCGCTTTCCTGCTCTCTAGGAGGGGCATTAGAAATCTGCCTGTTCAGAATGAACTGGCCCATAAGTGTTGAGACATGTGTGCCAGGAGCTGCTGCACACATAAGGAATGAAGGAGACCAGGTGGGTAACAAGGATGACACAGGAGGCAAGACAATGAAGAATAAACTGCCTTCAATAACGCTGATGTGCTTCTCGTTAATAAAAATAAGAATTCATTCAGAAATGTATGAATTTCTCATTTATTTATTTTTATTTAAATTTAGATAAATTATTTTTATTATAATAAGTTATAATCTGAGGTATATCAATCTAGTATTAACATTTTTTCAGTAATTAAGAATAAAGTGTAAAATTCTATTTCAAAAGAAGACATGGTTTGTTCATTGTAATTAACAGGAATTTGTGTCTTGATTTTCATCTTAACAATATGTTAAAGTTCAATGTTATTCATTTATGTATTATATTAGTTTTGAAAATCCATTAAAACACATCAGATTGACACAATGAAAAATCTCCAGCTGGACTCCACAGAGACAGAAAGTGTAACTACACATCACTGCAATACTGGGCTTTGCTGTTTGCTGGACTTCTTTTTAATATGTTGTCCAGTGGATCATAAATAAATCAATCTCAATATGCATACAGTTCAATTGTTTTAAAAATAAACATCATTCTGTTTGTATATAGAATGTGTTGCTGATGAAGTGGAATCATTAAAAGAGTAAAATGAAAAAAGTAAATAATACAATTTGAAGTGAAATATGCAATTTATTTATTTATATACATTTACTGAAAGAGAAGCAAAATGTTTGGTTTACTTTATTTTCAGCTTGTATTTAAGAATCAGAAAATGAACAATGTTCACCTGCAGTCCTGTTGAGGGAGGTTTTTGTACGGGTGTGTAGCACTGTGTGAACACAAAACTACTGCTGGGGATGTGTAAACTCTGACAGTAGTAATCTCCTGCATCTTCAGCCTGGACTCCACTGATGGTCAGAGTGAAGTCAGTCCCAGATCCACTGCCACTGAAGCGAGTTGGGATCCCAGACTGAAGGGTACTTGCAGCATAGATCAGGAGTTTGGGAGCTTCTCCAGGTTTCTGTTGGTACCAGGCTAGGTAGCTATTACCAAATACTGCACTGCTGACTTTACAGCTCAGAGCGACTGTGTCTCCTGGGAGAACAGATTTCACTGCTGGAGTCTGAGTCACAGTATACTGTCCACTGGATTCTGAAAATAATAAATAATAATATAGAAAATTAGAATAAACAAGTGAATTGAATTATGAAAATACATATTAAATGTCAAGCCTTTTTCAGTATTTCCTGTTTAATTTCAACACTTATACTGTATATTAAGAAATGTCCCAGAAA
This sequence comes from Acipenser oxyrinchus oxyrinchus, assembly GCA_030684275.1. NCBI lineage: Eukaryota > Metazoa > Chordata > Actinopteri > Acipenseriformes > Acipenseridae > Acipenser > Acipenser oxyrinchus. Next base: position 31,912 of record JAGXEW010000552.1, read on the forward strand.
TAGATTTTTCTTTAAAAGTGTTTTTCTAAATGGTTCTTACCATGAGTGCAGATGACAAGTGCCCAGATGAAGATGCTGATAAAAGTCATTGTTGTTGTGGATTCTGTTGCCATGAAGGGCAGCTCTCAATCATGAAGTGTTAAACTCACAGGGCTATAAACACTCCCAGAGCACTGAAGCATGTGCTGCCAATGCAAAGTGTCTTTTCTATGCAAATTATCTTCCTTGGCACAGCAGCCACTTCTAGCCAAGCAGTGCTCTTAAGTTTAAACTCATTTTCAGCTGATGCAGTTTCTTTGCCTTTCAGAAAAAACAGAAAAAGCTTTATCTTGCAAACAAAATGGAAAGATAGCTTATAGTTTTCTTTGTGTTGAGTTTGTACAAACACTGATATTTCTCTCTCTTCTCTCTTCTCTCAAACAATTCAGATTAGTCACAGCTGTGATTATGTAGCTTTGTTACACAGTATAAATAATTATTAATTGTAAAATATTAAAATCAGACCTGCAGGTTAACAGATCCATCATTAACTTTGTGAAATCAAATCCATTCAAGAAGCAAACATTTTGATTTTGCATATTTCCAATGTTGAGTGAAAAGTTTCCAGTTTTTTTTCCTGTGGACCCCTGGACTGTCTCTGAGGACCCCAGGTTAAGAACCACTGCTCTGGATTAAAGAGCATCATTTTATTACTCTCTCTCTCCTCTTGTGGTCACGGAGTGTAGTGCAGTTTGTGCTGATTGGTGTTTTCTCATATTCTCATGCCATAAGAGACAGGCTCAGCTGACTCAACTTACCGTGAATATTTTCAAAGAGTAAAGATCAGAAAAATTCCCCTAAAAGATGTATTGGCATCTTCATGAATTCAGCGTTTTAATTGGCTGAGAGACTCTAATTGATTTATATTGTCCTTTGAGCCACTTTGTGTGACTCAATGACCTAATAAAAGTTTCATCACCCCAGCAAGTTAAACCAGTTGCTTCCAGATTGTTTTAATACATGCACTCCTTTTCCAGTCGGCTCCATAGCGTGGAACACTCCCTGTTTTTCACAGAACAGGACAGGTATAGAAGCCTCTAACCTGTTCTTAAGAGCGTCATTATGCACATTTGCTTGCAGTTTAAACAATGGCTCACAGGAAACCTGTCCCTGGAAGATGAACGGATGTGGTTTCAGCACCTGTTACATAGGATAGCTGCAGCCATAATACATTGAAACCGTTTCAAATAAAAGCAAACTTGACGAGAGTCCCTGCAATGGTGGACCTGTATGGGTGGTTCCATGGTGTAATGGTCAGCACTCTGGACTCTGAATCCAGTGATCCGAGTGCATATCTCAGTGGAACCTGTTGTAATCATGTTGTAGTTGTCTTACAAAAACACCTTCTAGTCTGGGTTTGTTTTAAAATAACTAAAGCTTTAAACTCCTACAGCTAGTCCAAAAAAATGAGTGGTGGGACTGTGGCAAAGAGGCTGCTGACTGAGAACAGGTGCAGAGGCGATGCAGTGCAGGAATAATCACAACCACAATCTGGAATCCGTTTGGAAAAGGGGGCTTTTATTTGTAATCCCGGTCTGGAGACCAAACGATAAAACTCTGGCAATACACAGCAATGTGCAAACCACGGGGGTAACAATAATAATGGGTTGCAGCCCAAATAATAAACTGTATCCTGAACACGGTCACCAATCCAGGTGCTCGTGGTGGGTGATAACAATTATAGTTCTAGAGTTCTCAAATTGCCACGTGATCGCTATGTCTACAGAAGTCGTCAGGAGGTTGCTTGGAAAGCAGAGCCGATTCTAGACAGCATTCAGAACTGGGCAGACACATGGCAAATTACATTTAATAGAGAAGTGTAAAGTACTGCACACAGGCAATACATTTCTCCCCTTCCTTTCTATATTGGTTAATTGTGGACTCTAGTCTTTTTAACATCACTGAGTCCCTTGTCCCTGTGCAACCACAATGTAGAAACATAGAGAATGTATGGGAATGGTCAATAAACATCACTGCTGTTTCTCTTAAAGCGTGTTTATTTATTTCTAATACTCAACCCTGTATTACATTCTGAATATGAATAGAGCTGAATTATTAATTGTTGATAATACTTAGAATACCAGATACATATTTAGCATTAAAAAGCAATACATGTGATTTATTTAAACAGTCGTTCATTATTTTGTCTATCAGCCGCCACACAAAGCTGAGCGCAGTGCGGTATACTGTAAAGATGCTGCAGTCAGTCTGCCCGGACTGCACCTGAACCATCTTAAAAACACGAAGCCCCTAATAAGCTAATTTGTAAAAGTTAGTAAAGAATTGTGCTAATATAACGAAGCTAAATTTGAACTCATAGCTGGAGCAACGAGAGAGGGCGAGAGGGCGGTGCAGAGAAGGAGGGGGAGACGCTGCCAGGCAACCGGCTCGTGAACATTCCACTCAGCTGAGCAGAGACCGTTAGGATTTAAAAATGCAAACGTTCCGAGCGGCGTTAGGCGCTTCGTTAAATTAACACACCGTTGCTGGCATTTGAATATAACCATATTTTAAATACTGAAATAGGGCTGTATTAAACAATATATTATGTTTTTCAAAGTAATATGTTATTTGGAATATTAAAACAATCAAATTAAATAACACGTTTGGACATAAAATATTTGTCTTCCTCATAACGTGTTAGAAAATGTAAACAGCAGTTGGAGAATGCCGAAGTCGATCATCCTAGCATGTTAAACGAGGGCATTTCTCCTGTAAGCTACGTCTAGTAAGAGATCGTTTATACTGTTCTCAATGATCCGCATCCCAGCCTCAGACCACGATCCAGTGGTCGACGGAGATGTTTTTCAAAGTAATATGTTATTTGGAATATTAAAACAGTCAAGTTAAATAACATATGTTTGGACAACATATTTGTCAGTGAGTTTAACAAGTAGTCTGTTTACAACAAAACTGCAATCTGTGTTAGGAACACTATTTTAGTCTGATTTAAAATGGAAATTAAAATGGTATTGAGTGCTGACAAGAGTTTGGTATCAGCTGTTGATTTCCTTGAAACAATCTTTTATAGTAAAATGGACACATTTATTCCCTTTAAAAATAAGTAAAATTGAACTGTCAGAAGTGGGATTTGAACCCACGCCTCCATTCAGAGACCAGAACACACAATTCTTTGGAAAGACAGAGTCCTTGAGTCTGGCGCCTTAGACCACTCGGCCATTCTGACAAGCTGCGTTTGTTATTGTAGAAAACCGCATTATTTATTTCAGCACACACTAGGGTTGTCTCGTATCAAGGCCCGATTGGGTTTATTACGCACATACCAACTGTTGCTCCATGAATGATGTCATGACAATTGTAAAAAAGAAACTGTTTGAAGCCAACCCAAAAAGTAAGATTATTTATTTCAATATCATTATAGCTATAAACGATGCATGCATTTTACAATAGAAATTGCTATATGACAATGACCAATAAGTAATTTTGTTGCAATACTGTATACAATGTGAACAGAATCTGTTGTCTCGAAGAAACATCTTCAATTTGTATTTAAAAGGACGCCCAACGTGGGGCTCGAACCCACGACCCTGAGATTAAGAGTCTCATGCTCTACCGACTGAGCTAGCCGGGCTGACTGGTGGAAGGTTCTTTCACTGTAACCAACTGAGCTATTAATTTGTCATCTTATTTGAGAAAAAACTGAACGACAGAACCAAAGATTTTAAATATAATCCACTGGACGTCACCAGAAACAGCTTTGATGACACAAAGTCGTATGACACGAACCCTAAGAATTTTATACCAGATTCATTGTCGCTTAGAAACAACTGCAGCCTCCCTGCCTCAATACAAATAAAACCAATACAAAAATCGAATTACATGTATTTAAAAATGAATGGTCTCATCCACAGTGACAGTTGTCGTGGCCAAGTGGTTAAGGTGATGATTTTGAAATCTGTTGGTGTTTGCTCCTGCATGTTCATATCCTGCCGACTACATGCACCATTTTTATGTCTTCGTTGTTAATTCTTAAAGGTCTGTTAAGCTTAAAGTTCTCAGTCATTACTTGCTGTACTTTAAATTTCTTCAAAACTAGTATTTCTATAGCTATTTTCACTATCTCATGCAAGGAAGTGTTAATATGACTTTATTACCCAACTGTGTCAATGAAGACTGGTCAACAGTAATTTCGGATTCACTTTAGTTTATTGTGCTGTATCAAATGAAACATAAAAATGAATCGCAATACAATAAATATTTGTTTGATCGCTATACAATCAATATGTTGTATAGGCTATATTTTATAAATAAATGTCCGGAAACATTCCAATTCAAACACGTTAAAAATGAAATAGTGTGGCTTTGAAACAAAGACGGCTTTGACCTCGACGTGATTTGAACACGCAACCTTCTGATCTGGAGTCAGACGCGCTACCGTTGCGCCACGAAGTCCTGGCGTAGTGCCGGTTTGTTATGCAATGCTAGAGTGTACAGCAAGCATGCCAAACACATGCTAATGCCGACGCTGATACTAGGAAAACACTCGGTATCACCAGGGTCATAGGAAACAGCCGACTCAATACGTGTTCGTAGCCAGCAGAGTTATGAAGTTGTCGGAAGTGTGTTTGATTCTCAGCTTTAAAAGTAAAGAAAACATAAACAATGCGATTTGCTTTTATAAATTTCATTATTTGAAACGTGAGCATAAACACAGTTGTATTGGCTGGGAATCGTCTCGAGTCAATTACTTGTAAAGCAGCTATGCTGACCAATATATCACCAACGGGGAAAACTGGCAGTACTGAGTGACACAGAAGACGGATTCTCTCAGCGCGTCTCCTCTGAATGCGCACTGGCACAAAGGGGCTTTGCTCATCTAATGACGTGGCAGAATGCAATAATGTATTGGGTTAATTTGCCAACAAAAGAAACATACATACGTGTGTATGTATTTGACACAAATGACCATATGCCTGTGTTTATTTATTTATTTTCTGCACGTATTAATTAGTAGTGTGTGAATATTTTATTTAGATCGTTTTTTTTCTTTTCATAATTTTCTGTTTGCTTTGCACCGTAGTTTTTTGCTGTGTTGATTATTATTTGTCTATTTTGTTTGGTGCACGGGTGAAACGGAGTTCGTAATTAAAGTATTTTTTGTTTTGTTTATCACAAGCACTGAGCACAAGGACCTCAGGTCCCGCCCCAAACAATTGCAGGTACCTGTACACACCTGGAATTAGAAGGGCTTTGAGGTATAAAAAGGGTGAGGAACTAAGAGACTGGGAGCATGGAACTAGGAAATACCGGAATAGGAAAGAGAGAGAAGCCGAGGGAAGTAAACGAAAATAAAGAGGACGAGATTAGACAGCGAGTGGTTGGGGTTTTATTTGTGCACGGACAGTGTCAGTTTCGTTTTGTTATTTTTTTTCGTCGACTCACTCTGGGAGGACTGCGGAACTTGGTGATTGAAGACATTTGAAAAGAGGTAGTGACAAGAACCTTTGCGTTCGTTGTTTATGTCAGGATATCAGGATCTCTCCTGAGGCCTTCAGCTGAAGCGCAGCACCCTATGGAGAGGGTTGCCCAAACAGGCGTCTGGACAGGAGCCCTAAGAGGAGGTCTGGACCAGAGAGTGGATGACGTATGGTTAAGTGAACAAATACACATTAAAATGCATCTAATGCTCAAAAATAAAACAATAATTCAAATAAACAAACTGTGCAAAAAAAAGGAAAACCAATCCAATTAAAATTCAAAAATCATAAGTGATAATACTGAATAAAATAATAATCAACACATGCGTCACCCGTGACATTACCACCACTGCGATCTTGAAAATGTTTGTATGCCACAGAATTTAAGATCTGAAACGGAATGTTTGGCATCTACAAAATGTCTAGCTAGTGGTGGATGAATATATTTTCTCCTAATTGAACTTTTATGCTCGCTCATTAATGCGCAATTGTAACTGTCTAGTAGTTTTACCATCATATTGCAAATGGCTAGGACAAGAAATCACATACATGACATGAGTTGAAGCACAATCACTTGTAAGATACTGTACTTTTTTTTCGTTGTATGGCTTGTGCATTTTCTTAGTTTTAAATGTATTATCACAGGCGGTACACTTACGATTTGGAAACAAATCCAGTAGATTTGTACAGTACACCTAGATCTCTCGAACATCTAAACGAGTCAGCCCTTAATAAAGACCGTCCGTGTTCATTTTGGCGTTTATGACATTGTCTATACACAACAGCTCTTATGTAATCCTATTGGTATCGAATCGATCACAATTAATGTGTTCCATGTTTCCAGTCAGTTTGATAGTTTTAATACTGTATTACATTCTGAATATGAATAGAGCTGAATTATTAATTGTTGATAATACTTAGAATACCAGATACATATTTAGCATTAAAAAGCAATACATGTGATTTATTTAAACAGTCGTTCATTATTTTGTCTATCAGCCGCCACACAAAGCTGAGCGCAGTGCGGTATACTGTAAAGATGCTGCAGTCAGTCTGCCCGGACTGCACCTGAACCATCTTAAAAACACGAAGCCCCTAATAAGCTAATTTGTAAAAGTTAGTAAAGAATTGTGCTAATATAACGAAGCTAAATTTGAACTCATAGCTGGAGCAACGAGAGAGGGCGAGAGGGCGGTGCAGAGAAGGAGGGGGAGACGCTGCCAGGCAACCGGCTCGTGAACATTCCACTCAGCTGAGCAGAGACCGTTAGGATTTAAAAATGCGAACGTTCCGAGCGGCGTTAGGCGCTTCGTTAAATTAACACACCGTTGCTGGCATTTGAATATAACCATATTTTAAATACTCAAATAGGGCTGTATTAAAAATATATATTATGTTTTTCAAAGTAATATGTTATTTGGAATATTAAAACAATCAAATTAAATAACACGTTTGGACATAAAATATTTGTCTTCCTCATAACGTGTTAGAAAATGTAAACAGCAGTTGGAGAATGCCGAAGTCGATCAACCTAGCATGTTAAACGAGGGCATTTCTCCTGTAAGCTACGTCTAGTAAGAGATCGTTTATACTGTTCTCAATGATCCGCATCCCAGCCTCAGACCACGATCCAGTGGTCGACGGAGATGTTTTTCAAAGTAATATGTTATTTGGAATATTAAAACAGTCAAGTTAAATAACATATGTTTGGACAACATATTTGTCAGTGAGTTTAACAAGTAGTCTGTTTACAACAAAAATGCAATCTGTGTTAGGAACACTATTTTAGTCTGATTTAAAATGGAATTTAAAATGGTATTGAGTGCTGACAAGAGTTTGGTATCAGCTGTTGATTTCCTTGAAACAATCTTTTATAGTAAAATGGACACATTTATTCCCTTTAAAAATAAGTAAAATTGAACTGTCAGAAGTGGGATTTGAACCCACACCTCCATTCAGAGACCAGAACACACAATTCTTTGGAAAGACAGAGTCCTTGAGTCTGGCGCTTTAGACCACTCGGCCATTCTGACAAGCTGCGTTTGTTATTGTAGAAAACCACATTATTTATTTCAGCACACACTAGGTTTGTCTTGTATCAAGGCCCGATTGGGTTTATTACGCACATACCAACTGTTGCTCCATGAATGATGTTAAGACAATTGTAAAAAAAGAAACGGATTGAAGTCAACCCAAAAAAGTAAGATTATTTATTTCAATATCGTTATAGCTATAAACGATGCACGCATTTTACAATAGGAATTCCTATTTGACAATGACCAATAAGTAATTTTGTTGCAGTACCTTATACCATGTGAACAGAATCAGACATTGCTCCGTTGTCTCGAAGAAACATCTTCAATTTGTATTTAAAAAGGACCCCCAACGTGGGGCACGAACCCACAACCCTGAGATTAAGAGTCTCATGCTCTACCGACTGAGCTAGCCGGGCTGACTGGTGGAAGGTTCTTGCACTGTAACCAACTGAGCTATTAATTTGTCGTCTTATTTGAGAAAATGACAGAACCAAAGATTCTAAATATAATCCACTGGACGTCACCAGAAACAGCTTTGATGACACAAAGTCATATGTCACGAATCCTAAGAATTTTATACCAGATTCATTGTCGCTTAGAAACAACTGCAGCCTCCCTGCCTCAATACAAATAAAACCAATACAAAAATCGAATTACATGTATTTAAAAATGAATGGTCTCATCCATCTGGAAAGATTGGTTCTGCATTTATAAAGTATCAACCTTAATCTGAGTTGAGAGGCACCCAACCTGAGGAGGATTTTAAATCTGAGGGGATGTGAATAGAGTCATATATATATATATATATATATATATATATATATATAGCTACGTTTATTTATTTAAAAATATTTATTTCTAAATGTATGTATTCCTCTATGCATGTGCTTAAATTATTTATTTATTTTTAATTAAACGAGGAAGTACAATTTATCAGAGTTCAGGAATTTAGACAAGGAAGCAACATGCCACTCTTGTGTGCAATTCCATTCTATGGTATCGACCAAACAAACAGGAAACTAGAAATTTTCAAACAGGAAATCAAAAATTTCTAGAATCGAGCAGCACCTTCAGGTTTTGTGAAAGCTGGTCAGGCTTGGATGTAAGCTTAAACAATGAACGCATTTCAACACCTGCGCGGTGGTGCAGTGGGCTAAGGTTGTATGCACTTCAAGCACGCCATGTTTCTAGTTGAAACCAAGGTATTTTTTTCCTGCGATATGTGCAGTTTTAAAACATAAATAACTTGTTTAATATAAATGGTGTGGATATCAAACTGCTTGCATTCCCTGGTATGTTTTGACGTTGACCAACTTGTGGAATCACATGATTGGTAGATGTCCAGTTATTTAGCTTTTCTGTTTGAATAGTCACTACACACCCTTAAAAAGTAGACGGAAGAGGAAGGAGGAGAATAACAATGTTACCTGAGTTTGACAACTTATATCTCATTGTGTATAAGAGGTATGTACGTTTTTTTCACATTTGAGGTAAGAAAGTTTCAGACTTTTGATACTGATACAGATGGTAATTCTAAGTGATTTAGTTTTGCCGCTGCAACATGGTAAAAACAGCTAAACTCTTTGAGATCTAAAGAGACTCTCGGTAGTTTCAAACAAGTTTCTCTAACTTGTACGAGGAACCGTTCCTCTCAATAAATAAATGTCCGGAAACATTCAAATCCAAACAAATTAAAAAAATGAAATTGAGTGGAATAGAAACTACAATGTCATTTATCAGACCCTTTGGCGTTTTCTTTTTAAGAATTAAACCTGCCAGACCGAACACAGGCTAACATATGCCCATGTGCGCTTCACAAAATCTACTTAAAAACAAGAACATATCTAGTTGTAAGCCTGGTTGAACAAAATAAGTCTTCAGTGTAATTTTAAACAAAGAGCGGTTTCCACGATTTAAGATGCTTTCGAGAGACAGAATATTGGAATTGTTGCATACTTTGCATAACGTATTTGGGAGAAAAGAAAACGGTTCATCTCTGATTTGCAAGGTTTCCATGGTTTGGCCCGGCCACTGCCGTGTGGCTGGTTAAAACGATGAGTTCAGTTTTTTTCTGCTGCTTGGTAATTCAGTCATACGGCAGCTGTAGCAGAGTGGCGCAGCGGAAGCGTGCTGGACCCATAACCCAGAGGTCGATGGATCGAAACCATCCTCTGCTAAGCTTGCTTTTCTTCTGTTTGCAAAGTAGTTTTTCTAAAATATTAACTGAAGGCAATTAATAAATATTACATTTCGCAATCAAGGATGATATAATGCGCAAGGATACTTGTCTTTCATAAGAGCTGAAATAAATTATAGCGCTTTGAGATTATATATGTTACTAGCGGATTGTTTAGAAATGTACTTAATGAAATTTATAATTAAAGTTCGGGAGGAGGGTCAGACACCAATCTCCGCATCACCAAATTGAATCATTCAATTTACACATTAGCCAATTAAATTGTTAGCACTATAAATACCCTCTTCACTTATCTCTCAGTTGCGTTTTGATTTCATCGTACATGCACGCATCATGGTCTGCATTCTGGATTATGCCGTTTCGACGGATGATGATCTGTTTGCTTTTCCCCGGAGCCGAGATCCACGCAACCAGTTCAACCAGCCCTTCCCGGGCCAACGCCACGACAACTTCGGTCGGCGGTATTACCTCTCCAAACTTCTCTGCCCAGATGTCTGCTTCTCCTGTCTGCCGTGGCTCCCGCCTGGCCACTCGTTCCTCCGCAACTCCTGACATCAGAGACTGGACGATCTCCGGCTCCAGCTTTATCTTCGTAGCAACAACATCCCATTCAAATCTACAGCACGTAAGGAGAATTTGTTTACTTTATTTCATCCTTCCGCCGCAGGCGCTATGACGTCATCACAGATCGTTGCTTTACCCAGTGTTGCCAAGTCTCACGACAAAACAGGTGTTTCCACAAATTCCAACCTGTGACTCTCAAGAAACAAGCCCAATTTCCGCTTATTATAAGCGGACTTGAAACACTCGCCGCACCGACTGCATCTCCATGAAGCGCGTCTACATCCTGAAAGCTCCGAAGGCGGGACCACAGCACCTGTCAATCAAAGGCTCATTCAGCAGTTCCTGAGCATGCTGGCTCCAACTATAACCTTTCAGGTTACCTCCCCTCACTACAGGCGTCCAGCAGGCCCCTGCAGTGACCTCTTTGGCCAGTATGGGCGTCCAGCAGGCCCCCATAGTGCTCCCTTCACCTCCAACTATAACCTTTGAGGTTACCTCCCCTCACTGCAGGCGTCCAGCAGGCCCCTGCAGCGACCTCTTTGGCCACTATGGGCGTCTAGCAGGCCCCCATAGTGCTCCCTTCACCTCCAACTATAACCTTTTAGGTTACCTCCCCTCACTGCAGGCCCCTGCAGTGACCTCTTTGGCCACTATGGGCGTCCAGCAGGCCCTCAAAGTGATTCTTTCTCTGTGAAATGCTTTTCTTTCTGCTCATCAGCAGTTTTGAGCATTTGTATTTAGAGATTGTTTTGCCAGATTTGTAATAACTTCATTGAAGGAACCTGTGCTATTCCGCCTGTAACTTCCTTCATTTCCGCTCACCGTAACTCCACCACACCCAGCATCAACAGTCCCTCACGAAGATTGCTCCCTGCAATATGCAAATCGACCACGCCATATTCTTAATCAAAATTGCTGGGAAAACGCATGACTGGCTAAAGCCAATATATCAAACACATTTAAAATCATGCCCATTGAGCCTGTCCTCAGGGGATTGTATTTTTTATATTTCCACTTTTCTGTCCGGTCCCCCTCCTACTAAATGCAATCTTCTGTCCCTCCTAGGCCTTTTAAACTACATGGGAGCATGGGAGGATTTGCAAACAAGAGGAGGCCATTCAGCCCATCTTGCTCGTTTTGTTGTTAGTAGCTTATTGATCCCAGAATCTCATCAAGCAGCTTCTTGAAGGATCCCAGGGTGTCAGCTTCAACATTACTAAGTTGGTTCCAGACCCTCACAATTCTCTGTGTAAAAAAGCGCCTCCTATTTTCTGTTCTGAATGCCCCTTTATCTAATTTCCATTTGTGACCCCTGGTCCTGGTTCAAAAAGTCTCCTGGGTTGACTTTGTCAATACCTTTTAGGATTTTGAATGTTTGAATCAGATCACCGCGTAGTCTTCTTTGTTCAAGTCTGAATAGCTTCATTTCTTTTAGCCTGTCTGCATACGACATGCCTTTTAAACCCGGGATAATTCTGGTCGCTGTTCTTTGCACTCTTTCTAGAGCAGCAATATCCTTTTTGTTACGAGGTGACCAGAACTGAACACAAAATTCTAGGTGAGGTCTTACTAATGCATTGTAAATTTTTAACATTACTTCCCTTGATTTAAATTCAAAACTTCTCACAATATATCTGAGCATCTTGTTGGCCTTTTTACAGCTTCCCCACATTGTCTAGATGAAGACATATCTGAGTCAACATAAACTCCTAGCTCTTTTTCAAAGATTCCTTCAATTTCAGTATCTTCCATATGATATTTATAATGCACATTTTTATTGCCTGTGTGCAGTACTTTACACTTCTCTATTAAATGTCATTTGCCATGTGCTTGCCCAGTTCTGAATGCTGCCTAGATCATTTTGAATGACCTTCGCTGCTGCAACAGTGTTTGCCACTCCACCTATTTTTGTGTCGTGTGCAAATTTAACAAGTTTGCTTACTATGCCAGAATCTAAATCATTATTTAGATTATGAATAGCAGAGGACCTAATACTGATCCCTGTGGTACACCACTGGTTACCTCGCTCCATTTTGATGTCTCCTCTAATCAGTAATTACAGTTGGGAGCGGCTGCTCCCGCGTTCCCCACCCCCCATCACTGCAGGCGTCCAGCAGGCCCCTGCAGTGACCTTGCTGGCCACTATGGGCGTTCAGCAGGCCCCCATAGTGATCCTTTTTCTGTGAAATGCTTTTCTTTCTGCTCTGTTTTGAGCATTTGTATCCAGAGATTGTTTTTACAGTTAGGAGTGGCTGCTCCTGCGATCCATCCTGGGGTTTCGACCCCGCCACTGTTGTCTAACATGCAACTGTAACCTTTCTGGTTACACCCCCTCATCACTGCAGGCGTCCAGCAGGCCCCTGCAGTGACCTCTCTGGCCACTATGGGCGTCCAGCAGGCCTCCATAGTGCTCCCTTTACCTCCAACTATAACCTTTCAGGTTACCTCTCCTCACTGCAGGCGTCCAGCAGGCCCTGCAGTGACCTCGCTGGCCACTATGGGCGTCCAGCAGGCCCCCATAGTGCTCCCTTCTCTGTCAAACGGTTTTCTACCAGCTGCGAGCTTCAACAGGGCCCCACAGCCCCTTCTATTCCTTACCTCATACGGTTGCCCAGCAGGGCCCTGCTTTTCCATTCACTCTTCTGCCCTTCCCAGCGGTCTTCCAAATGTAACCTTTAGGTTACCCTCCCCTCACTGCAGGCATCCAGCAGGCCCCTGCAGTGACGTCCCTGGCCACTATGGGTGTCCAGCAGGGACCTCCCTGGCCGCTATGGGTCTCCAGCAGGACCCCATAGTGGTCTCTTCTCTGTGAGATGCTTTTCTTCTTTCAGCTTATCAGCAGTTTATTCAAACACTTTCAAAACCATTCCCATTTCTTTGAATATCAGTCAGGGCCGCAATACTGCATACTCTGGAGGCCTTCTGTTTTCTACATGTTAACTACTCCCTAATCCACGTGCATGCATTTCCTCGAATCCCTACTGCGTTCAGTTTGAGAAATTAATCTTTTATGTGGGGCTTTCTGGAAATTTAAATAAACCATGTCCTATGCTTTGCAATTTGTACGCAATGAGGATAAAATCCTCAAGGCAGAGCTTTTATCTCCTACCTTCTCTCGATTTGATCCTTTCTGTCGATTCCCTCAACGATGTCATACTCGTGGACCCTTTTTTTTCGCAAGGAACTCTGCCTGTGGGAGCTCCTACTAAAAGAAAGCAATGGCAGTACTTTTCTTTTACGACAACTGTCTCCTGCTGCACAAAGACATTCAACCATTCAAAGATGCAGCTCCCTCTCTTGGCTTTGCAGGATACTACAAGGGAAAATGGTTTTCTGCTCCATGGCCCGACGAATTCAGCATTATTCCTATAACCGATCACTCCTCGTCATTGCGCAAAATGTGTCCATTTGCAGTAGCCGCATTCCTTTTGGGGGTCTTCCTGGGCTCAAAATCCATTCTTCTCTGCTCACATAATTCACCTACAGGTCTAAATCTTTAACAAGGTCATTCATTCTCCCACCATATAATGAGAATATTCAGAAGGATTACCTGTTTATCTGTTACTCATCAGTTCATTTTCAGAGCTCAACACATTCTCGGCCACCTGAATATAATCGCTTGTCTTTCTCATTTCCAAACGCAGAGATTCAGAGCATTAGCTCCGAAGACGACCTCCTGCCAACTCAGATTCCTCCCTTTTCAGACCTGACATTCATGTGAGCCACCCGCTGCATTCCCTGATTCTGCAGGCTCAAGAAACAACTCTTCTCAGCATCACTCCCCGCTCACTGCAAATGTACTGGTCATCCTGGAATTGCTTTCAAATTTCATTTTGCATTCAACATTCCTTTCCATCATTTTCAGTGCCCGTGAAGCGTCATCCTATATTATGTCCCTTAAGAATAGAGCTATAAGATTTGAATTTCCGGCATCCAGTTTTTCTACAAACTCAACTCAATTTCGGTGTCCCAGCTCTACACTCTGCAACTCACAAATTTCACTAATCCTGAAAGGGCTTCAACTATCAGAATCTCTTTCTCCCCTGCTTGCCTACCTATCGCCATCAACGTACTCTCTTGGTGCCTCTCATCTGCTCCAGCTACTCCTGCCTGTTTTAGATAAAACCTTAAAGCTCTTTCTCTTAGCCTTCTTGGGTTCCCATAGGTGCTCAGAGTCTACATCGCTCTCAAATTCAACCCCCAGATTCAACCCTTAATCTCTGACCTAGCAATCACCTCATCTGATGCCCTTTCCTTCCTGCTCAAAAGAAGTAAAACTGACCAGGAAGATTAGGGAAAGCTTTTCAATTTGTTTATAAATTAAACTCCCATGTTGGCCCATATGACCCCTTTCTCTCTTATCCATCTCCATCTTTCTCAGGGCACATCACCCTCAGGCCCGCTGTTTATTAACGAAAACTGAACAATCGTCACCCAGCATTTGTTCTTCTTTCACCTTTTCACCTGATTTATTTCCAGGTGCAGATTTGCAGCTGAGCAGTTTTCCGGTCATTCCTTCAGAATTGTAGTAGCTTCTTCCCACGGAGTTCCAGACTCTCTTATCAAACGGTTAGGTTGTTGATCCTCCAGTGCTTACCAAGTTTACATTATAACAAATATTACGGAGCCTAAAAATGCTTTTACAGAAATGTGCTCTTAAGTGTTAGTAGCCTGCCTGGAGGAAGGGCAATCGAATCAGCCATGGATTCCCAGAGGTTTTCCCAAAAATGGGTTTTGTTTTCCTCTTCTGCGTGCTGATGATCATTTGTTAAAGGTTGGCTAAACCTTCAAGTGGGCTATATTCATTTCTAATTGTGGCATTGAGACCGGCTTGTTCTTTTTGGGGGTCTCAGCCTCGTCCAGTCGGCCAGGCAGCGAACCCTCAAACCAAGTTAGGTTTGATGCCAAATGAATGTGTATATACAGCATACTTTTCTGTAAAATCGCATACTCCGCATTCTCTACAATAAATATTTGTACTAAAAACATTTTGTGATTGGTGTTTGTCCCGAACTACTGAAATGAAATTTATAATTAAAGTTCGGGAGGAGGGTCAGACACCAATCTCCGCATCACCAAATTGAATCATTCAATTTACACATTAGCCAATTAAATTGTTAGCACTATAAATACCCTCTTCACTTATCTCTCAGTTGCGTTTTGATTTCATCGTAACCCACCACCTCCCCATCTCCACCTTTCTTAATAACAATTTTTATGTTTTATCAATGGGGGTCTCAGCCTCGTCCAGTCGGCCAGGCAGCGAACCCTCAAACCAAATTAGGTTTGATGCCAAATTAATGTGTATATACAGCATACTTTTCTGTAAAATCGCATACTCCGCATTCTCTACAATAAATATTTGTACTAAAAACATTTTGTGATTGGTGTTTGTCCCGAACTACTGAAATATATTTGCTATTTTTTTTTTCTTCGTCTATGATTTTGCCATTTGTATCTCTTAGACATTTAACCTCCTCTTTGAATGTTCTCTTTGCTGTTATAATATTGGAAAAACATTTTGGAATTGGTTTTAGCCCCCTTAGCAATGTGCAGAGAAGGAGGGGGAGACGCTGCTAGGCAACCAGCTCGTGAACATTCCACTCAGCTGAGCAGAGACCGTTAGGATTTAAAAATGCGAACGTTCCGAGCGGCGTTAGGCGCTTCGTTAAATTAACACACCGTTGCTGGCATTTTAATTTTGAATATAACCATATTTTAAATACTCAAATAGCACTGTATTAAAAAAAATACTTTACTTCAGTTCCAGACAGTTTTCCAACAAATAAAAGGAGTTACATATTTATAATAAGTATATTTGTTATGATATTAAGACTTAACAAATGTGCTACAGTTTGGTGTATAATTTATTTATTTATTAAATGTTGTAGTATTTCTTTTTTTAATATTGTATTGTTTTCACAAAATAACATCCATACATTATCAGTTCATCTGCTAGAGTAATCAAATCACAAATATTACTCTTCAGTAATTCATACATAGACACGCTGTGGTAACTTCAAGAAGTTAAAATGTAAGGATGGATTAAAGTTTAACCAAATAAATAAGTAAATACATTAATACCGACATGAAACAAAATACGTTTTGGTAGCTCATACGTAGGCCTATTTAAATTACAAAATGCGACCTGTTTTAGAAATTGATTTATATACTACCTGCCATTTAAATCTAAATTATATTTAAAACTGTTTGAGGGACAGACTAGCATAGATGATTTCTAAAATCCATTAATATGTTAAACTATAACACCACATTAGCACTCCGAGAAATAAAGAAATTGATCATTTGTAAAGATTAGCTGTGAGATTATAATCAGAATTATGGATGCATGGATTTTTGATTAAAATATACCCACATGTATTTTTCTTTCATGTCGTAATTTATTTATTAATTTCATTTTAATCCCTTGCTGGTGCCACGGCTTGTCTCTGTATCTATTCAGTGATATTTGAGGTTTTGTTTAGTACACACTAGCAGGTGATCTGATAATCTTATTGATGTTATTTTGTGAAAATAATAACACGTTAATACTGAGCTACAAAAAGTGACTCGACGTGTTGTAACTTGTGCGGGTGATGTCATGGGTTGTCATGGCAGCGCCGATCATCACGGGAGTGGTTATCCGAGAAGGGTATACAATACAATAAATATCTGTTTGATCGCTATGCAATCGATATGTTGTGTAGGCTAAATTGTATAAATAAATGCACGGAAACATTCAAATACAAACACGTTAAAAAATGAAATAGTGTGGAATAGAAACAAAGAAGGCTTTGACCTCGACGTGATTTGAACACGCAACCTTCTGATCTGGAGTCAGACGCGCTACCGTTGCGCCACGAAGTCCTGGCGAAGTGCAGGCTTGTTATGCAATGCTAGAGTGCACAGCAAGCATGCCAAACACATGCTAATGCCGACGCTGATACCAGGAAAACACTCGGTATCACCAGGGTCATGGGAAACAGCCGACTCAATACGTGTTCGTAGCCAGCAGGGCTATGAAGTTGTCGGAAGTGTGTTTGATTCTCAGCTTTAAAAGGAAAGAAAACATAAAACAATGCGATTTGCTTTTATAATGTTCATTATTTGAAACGTGGGCATAAACACAGTTGTACTGGCTGGGAATCGTCTCTGGTCAATTACTTGGAAAGCAGCTATGCTGACCAATATATCACCAACGGGGAAAGCTGGCAGTACTGAGTGACACAGAAGACGGATTCTCTCAGCGCGTCTCCTCTGAATGCGCACTGGCACAAAGGGGCTTTGCTCATCTAATGACGTGGCAGAATGCAATGAGGTATTGGGTTAATTTACCAACAAAAGAAACATAAATAAAGTATGTATTTTTATTTGTGAATAAACTATCTTGCTTATACAATGGGACCAGTGACCTTACATCCGCAATCTAATGATCGGCCAACCACAGAGCGACTTTGTCTTGACCAGGGATTAATATAATTTAAAAATGAACTGCAATGGTTCCACTGGGGATCGAACCCAGGACCTTCTGCGTGTAAAGCAGACGTGATAACCACTACACTATGGAACCTTGTCAGAACGGTGGTGGTACATTATTGTCTACATGCAGCATCTCAAATAATTACAAATTATTGTAATTATTCACATTTCTGCAATTCTGCTTTCTAGGGGAAAAAACGTTAGGTGGGTAACGTTTTCATTTTCAACCACAGTGCTTCCCGGCAGCTTTTGTCGATATTCTCTTTTTATTTTCATTTTCTGTGAACATTAGTTTATGGATAATCTTGTTTGCTTTAACCCAATTAAACTGTTAGAAAACAATTACTATTCTTTATTCCATTCGTTTTAATTCCGTACATGGTCTTGTAGTAGTGCTAAAATATACACTGCCTTTTTAAATTCTGTAGCATACAAAAAATATTTCAAGATCGCAGTGGTGGTAATGTCGAGAAAAAACTATTACAATGTGAATCAAAATGGATCTTTATCTCCATGCGGTACAACCTGAGGGATTAAATGAAGCGCGAGGATTATCATGTTTTCTGTGATATAATGCGCAAGGATACTTGTCTTTCATAAGAGCCGAAATAAATTATAGCGCTTTGAGATTATATATGTTACTAGCGGTTTAGAAATGTACTCATATTACAACTGTTCTAAAAAAGAATGTTACCTCGAAAAAGGAGGCTTGTCAAGCCGAAATAGCTCAGTTGGGAGAGCGTTAGACTGAAGATATAAAGGTCCCTGGTTCGATCCCGGGTTTCGGCAAACAGCAAGATTATCATTGTGTGAACCTGCGCAAGTCAGGCAACAATATATTTGTTTTGTATTATTTTGAACTAAAAACAGAACACTTTTTTTCTTCTTCAGGGTAATTGGAGGAAATAATAACGTATTACAGTGCCATTTTCTAATGTGATTAAGAAATGCAAATAGTATCGTCCCTGGGTGGCCTTGAACCACCAACTTTTCGGTTAACAGCTCAACGCGCTAACCGATTGCGCCACAGAGACCAATCTACTCGGTTTCCACATCTAAAGAAAGCACCGGCAGGAAAGTATGTAATCACAATTACATGTATGCAAACCAATGCAAGCAAACTTCAAGCCATTTATATATTTATTCCCAAATAACAGAAACTCTTCCATTGCTAAAAAATATAAAAAATCTCCCTTTGTGCTTCTCGGAAGACATACGATGGAGGGCGCACTGCAGTTTTCCAGTCTGGGGAATATTACAAATTAGCAGACTGTGCTTTAAAATACACGTGTAGGGCGGGCGTCTCTGTTACAAAGAATTGTCACACTTTGTATTTATCTCCATAATGCGTTGGGACTAAATACGCAGATACATTAAAACTATTTGGAGAATGCGGGCATCGATCCCGCTACTTCTCGCATGCTAAGCGAGCGCTCTACCATTTGAGCTAATTCCCCTTGAATCCTTTTGAAACGCAGTGGCCACTCCCTCATTGGACTTGCCCGGATTTTCTTAGAACGTGATTGGTCAGCCAGATTTCGTCTTTTGTTTAAACCTCTTGTATTGATAGTGGATGATAGTGATGGCCAGTTCGATTCTTTTTTTGTGACTCGGGTCATTTGATTCAGTTCAGTTTGGTGAATCGATTCATTTAGTTCATTTGATTCACTGATTCAATGACACAAAACCAATCAATGTAGACCGCATTAAGATTGTTTACGTAGGTTTATTTGAACCAGAAAGAACGAGTCGTTCACGAACTGCACATCACAAAAGCTAGGGAGAATCTATATTTGGTTGACTGGGTTCATAAACATTAAATTAAATATAGTTTGACAAAAATAATATATATTTAGAATTCTAGAGATAACATAACAGTTTGAACCATTAGCATTGTTTAGCCATCAGTATCAATCTAATTTAATTTAACCTTTAAAAAAAATAATAATAATAATAGTCATTTGCATTTCGTACGTGTTATTTATTCAGCACATAGCAAAACGTTGTTTGCCCAATTTGATTGATGGATCAGAGATATATGGTCTGGAGGATGTAACTGACGCTATTTTGGCTCACACAGAGTTCTTATCATGCACTAAGTAAGCGGGAATTTGGATCCAACATGGCACATACGGTCTTCAGTTTCATAACACTCAACGATTTGAGAGACAACCCGGTTTCCTTGTTACAACGAATAAATCAGCCAGACTCGAGAGGTAAGGAATCATTTCATGAGTTTTGACAGGCTGGTAACTCGACTCCTGTGCGCCACGCAGCTTGTTCATGGAGTGAATCAAAAGAACCGATTCAATGGGGACTCTGATCCGAGTCCCATCGTTCACCTGAGTGAGTCGTTCAAAAAGAAGGATTCGTTCGTGAACTGCACATCACTAGTGGATGAGTGTCAGTGTAAAAAATGGAGAGAAAAAGAAAAGGTGGGGCAGAAAAAATTAGACAATTAGGCAATTATTGTATTCTATTTTCTTTCAAAAAGGTGCATGCCATGAAGATGACGTGTGAAGAAAAAAGAACAAGCTTCTCTGCCGTGTGAGGATTTTACCTGCCGTGACCCGGATTCGAACCGGGGTTGTTGCGGCCACAGCGTGACAATACACGACCAGAGGGAAGAAAGCAGTGGTTTCACTGTCATTTCATTGCCGTATTACATTGTGCATGCTCAGAATATGCGGGAATCCTGAAAACAGCATTTTTATATGTGAACAAATCAATCACTGAATTTAATTAACACATGGACTAACCGCTATTGAGCGTTACAGTTGTTAATTAACTTGCAAAGGTTTTAGAGCTCAATTTTTAAGAGAGTTCAAGGGCTGACTTATATGCAGCAGCTGGCAGTATTGACAGTATTGACCTATTCCAAAGGGCTTTATCTTTTGGTCTTTCCTGGCACAATTTTTTAAAAAAGAAAGCAATGTCATTTGTAAAGGAACTAATTTGATTAAAAACTTAAAGTTTTAGAGTTCAATTGTCGATTTGAATGTGTCCAGTAATGTGCACATTTCCTTGAGTGCGAAATTTAATATTAATTAATTGCCTTCAGTTAATATTTTAGAAAAACTACTTTGCTACACAAGAAAAACAAGCTAACAGAGGATGGTTTCGATCCATCGACCTCTGGGTTATGGGCCCAGCACGCTTCCGCTGCGCCACTCTGCTACAGCTGCTTCAAGAATGAATTACCAAGCAGAAAAAAACCTGAACTCATCGTTTTAACCAGTCACACGGCAGTGGCCGGGCCGAACCATGGAAACGTTGCAAATCAGAGATGATCCGTTTTCTTTTCTCCCAAATACGTTTTGCAAAGTATGCAACTTTTCTGCCCACTTTGATCACAGGCAGTTTTATCCCCAATTTCGGCTGCCAATTCCAATATTCTGTCTCTAAAGCATGTTAAATCGTGGAAACCGCTCTTTGTTTAAAATTACACTGAAGACTTCTTTTGTTCGACCATGCTTACAATTAGATATGTTCTTGGTTTTAAGTAGATTTTGTGAAGCGCATATGGGGCGCTATAGAAAATTGCTATTGTAAAATGCGTGCATCGTTTATAGCTATAACGATATTGAAATAAATAATCTTACTTTTTGGGTTGGCTTCAATCCGTTTCTTTTTTACACTTGTCATTACATCATTCATGGAGCAACAGTTGGTATGTGCGTAATAAACCCAATCGGGCCTTGATTTGCACTACGCAGGACTAGATGACCTTAAATAAATACATTACATTTGAAAATAACTTGTGTTTACCCCCACGAACAAGGAAAGGGTCAAACTTTGTATTCGTCCTCATAACGTGTTAGAAAATGTAAACAGCAGTTGGAGAATGCCGAAGTCGATCATCCTAGCATGTTAAACGAGGGCATTTCTCATGTAAGCTACTTCCAGTAATAGATTGTTTTTACTGTTCTTAATATTCTCACAAGACTTTGGTATCAGCTGTTGATTTCCTTGAAGCAATCTTTTGTTGTAAAATGAACACATGTATTCCTTTAAAAATAAGTAAAATTGAACTGTCAGAAGTGGGATTTGAACCCACGCCTCCATTCGGAGACCAGAACACACAATTCTTTAGAAAGACAGAGTCCTTGAGTCTGGCGCCTTAGACCACTCGGCCATCCTGACAAGCTGCGTTTGTTGATGTAGAAAACCGTGTTATTTATTTCAGCACAGACTAGGGTTGTCTTGTATCAAGGCCCGATTGGGTTTATTACGCACATACCAACTGTTGCTCCATGAATGATGTAATGACAACTGTAAAAAGAAACGGATTGAAGCCAACCCAAAAATATCGTTATAGCTATAAACGATGCACGCATTTTACAATAGCAATTGCTATATGACAATGACCAATAAGTAATTTTGTTGCAATACTGTATACAATGTGATCAGAATCAGACATTGATCAGTTGTCTCGAAGAAACATCTACAATTTGTATTTAAAAGGAAGCCCAACATGAGGCTCGAACCCACGACCCTGAGATTAAGATTCGCATGCTCTACCTACTGAGCTATGAAGTTGTCGTCGTCTGATAAAATACTGTGAACGACAGAACCAAAGATTCTAAATATAATCCACTGGACGTCACCAGAAACAGCTTTGATGACACAAAGTCGTATGACACGAACCCTAAGAATTTTATACCAGATTCATTGTCGCTTAGAAACAACTGCAGCCTCCCGGCCTCAATACAAATAAAACCAATACAAAAATCGAATTCCATGTATTTAAAAATGAATGGTCACATCCATCTGGAACAATTGGTTCTGCATTTATACAGTATCAACCTTAACCTGAGTTGAGAGGCACCCAACCTGTGGTGGATTTTAAATGTGAGCGGATGTGAATAGAGTCAAATACATTTGCATCATTCTGTAAATATATATATATATATATATATATATATATATATATATATATATATATATATATATATATATATATATATATATATATATATATAATTTCAAGTAACTGTAGCTGAATTGTGTCAGTAATTCTCATAGGCTACATCACAGCTTGACACGAGCAATTGGACTGAAACAGCTGCAGGAAGGTTCTCTGTCTCCAGTGTTGGAACTGTTAGATCCTGAAACCCTTCAGTGTCAGCAAATCCCTCCTCTTCCTCCAATTCAATAGACAGATCAGAGCCAGCCTCCAGCCTCTCAATCATGGCACCGTAGTCATGGAGATCTGATTGTACAAATACTCCACACCAATTAGTTCCCCTGCAAAAAAAATTAATAAGTTGTGTATTTGTAATTAAGAAATGCAGCTACCTTATAATTATTATCTGTGAAAGATTGTAAAAGATTATAAAACTCAAACACTGCTACCAACTCCTGTGTGGAATTTTAGAGAATTGCGCTAATAATTTAGAAGCTTTATTCCTACATTTTTAATGGTAATACTGACAATCCTTTAACAAGATCACTGTACCTGTGTATTTGCATGGTCCAGTATAAGAAGGTATGATTTTTCTGGAGTTCTTGGGTGCTCAGTTCAGCACCAGTCATCAGAGCTGAAAAACAACAGCAATAGGTACCTGGTATGGTAACTGGACCACATATCATTTATATCAACTGACTGTTTTCCTCCAAATATAATAATGCCAGTATTTGAGATGCGTATACTAAAACATTCATTATATAACACCCAAGTTCAAATCACAGCATAAGTTATAAAATGCATTGTAATAGATCATGAAATTAGCACTGAAAGGGAGACCTATAAAGCAGTTATAATGTGAAGATCATTATTTTTATAAGCATTGATTCAAATTTGAACTTACATGGTTGAACCTTCTGGGGCGATACCAGCTTATGGATTACTTTGTATCAGTCAGGTTGAGCTGCCATCAGCCTTTCATCTAAACAAGGGTTCCATCTGAACCTGAAAAAAGAGCATTTGTGACACAATAGCAAGGTTGCAGTTAAACAAAAGACTTCAATTAAACAAATAGCCTAAACACAAAATAGTCACAATGGCCAAATAAAAGGTTTCTACACAAAACAACAAGAAATCAAAAGGTTTCGGCAAATAGCAAGATTATTTTTGTTTTGTATTATTTTGAACTAAAAACAGAGCACATTTTTTTCTTCAGTGTAATTGGAAGAAATAACAGCGTATCAGAGTGCCATTTTCTAATGTGATTAAGAAATGCAAGAAGCATCGTCCCTGGGTGGGTTTAAACCACCAACCTTTCAGTTAACAGCCGAACGCGCTAACCGATTGCGCCACAGAGACCAATAGATCTTTATTTCAACCGAAAACTAACTTGCTTCATGGCTGCTGCTACAGCACTCGAGCACGTAGTGCCTAGCGTGAGCGGACATAGCAGATAACAAGATCTGCAAAATATCACATCCCAAGAAAAAATATAATTATGTTTGTTTTAATAACACCATTTCACCCAAGATGGGATTGTCAGGATGGCCGAGTGATCTGCGGCGCCAGACTCAAGGACTGTCTTTCCAAAGAATTGTGTGTTCTGGTCTCTGAATGGAGGCGTGCGTTCAAATCCCACTTCTGACAGTTCACTTTTACTTATTTTTAAAATGAGTAAATGTGTTCATTTTACTATAAAAGATTAATAGCTAAGTTGGTTAGAGTGAAAGAAACTTCCACCAGCAAATAATGACTGGATTACAAGTAACAAAGCTAATACACTTAGGAGTAGTGTGTTGTTTTTAACACATTACTCAGTTTGATAACGGTCAACACATTTTGTATTATCTTGTTGCACAGTCTGTGTTGGATAAAGCACTGTTCTGTATTTTCACCTCATATTTCAACACAGTGTGTTAGAATTAACACACAATATGTGTTGTCCCTAATCACACTCAGTAATGTGTTAAAACTACTCTTGTACTCGCCTACAGATGCCTTGACCAGACTGCACCCAGCTACCTCCAGACCCTCATCTCTCCCTACACCCCCACTCGACCTCTCCGCTCCTCCTGCACTAGAAGATTGACTCTACCTCCTCTACGCTCCCCTGCCTCCAGAGCCCGCTCCTTCTCTACCCTCGCCCCACAGTGGTGGAATGACCTTCCTACAGATGTCAGGACTGCCCAGTCCCTGACCACCATCCGGCGCCTCCTCAAGACTCAGTTCCTCAGGGTCTTCAGTTTCATAACACTCAACGAGTTGGGAGACAACCCGGTTTCCTTGATACAACGAATAAATCAGCCAGACTCGAGAGGTAAGGAATCATTTCATGAGTTTTGACAGGCTGGTAACTCGACTCCTGTGCGCCACGCAGCTTGTTCATGGGGTGAATCAAAAGAACCGATTCAATGGGGACTCTGATCCGAGTCCCATCGTTCACCTTAGAGAGTCGTTCAAAAAGAACGGTTCGTTCGTGAACTGCACATCACTAGTGGATGAGTGTCAGTGTAAAAAATGGAGAGAAAAAGAAACGGTGGGGCAGAAAAAATTAGACAAACGGCAACAGACATGTTCCGCAGGCCGGCTGGTAGCAGGGAGAGCGAGGGACGTCAGGATGCCAGTGCTGTTAATCAGCCGACTCAGCCTAGGGAGCCCACTGAAGAAGATGACGCTGTGGCAGGGTCGAGCACAGCAGGTACAAGCAGTAGAGTTTATGGTTGCATTAAAATAGATTAAAGACCCGCTGTGTCTCGTACCTAATAACGCCATGGCTGTGACTTATTGCTTTTATAAAACGGCGACACCAATATTTGTAACGTTAGTCACTTTTTGAGATCTAGTCAGCTATGTATAGCTATGCTAAGCTCCGCTAGCAAATCGACTAACCGTCCTATGGTAGCTAGCTAGCTGGGTTACTAAAAAAACACATTATAGACTTTCCTGCCCAGTGTTGCTTTCTTCTTAGATGTGGTCTCAGTTTCAGCTGAGCAGATTGGTCTCTGTGGCGCTATCGGTTAGCGCTGCTCGCTGTTAACCGAAGGTTGGTGGTTCAAGCCCACCCAGGACGGTGCTTTCTGCATTTCTTTATCACATTAGAAAATGGCACTCTGATATGTTATTATTTCCTCCAATTACACTGAAGAAGAAAATGTGTTCTGTTTTTAGTTCAAAATAATACAAAACAAAAATAGTCTTGCTGTGTGCCGAAACCCGGGATCGAACAAGGGACTTTTAGATCTTCAGTCTAACGCTCTCCCAGCTGAGCTATTTCGGCTTGACAAGCCTCCCTTCTCGAGATAACATTAAAGATGTTAATAGACTTTCAATGTACACGTTTTAGAGCTAAGCGTGCGTTGAGGCAGTTCAAGCGCTGCACTTTCAGGCAGCCAGTTCCAGTGTTTGCCTTTTGGACTTACTCTGGAAGGAATACAAAAAACATTTGTTGAGAACCGCATTTGGGAGAAAACTTAACAGTTTCAAACGCATTTGTAAAGGCATCGATTTTATTATGGTGTTTACGAGCTGTTGAACGTTTCTCATAATATACAGGTTTACTGGAGTGACAAAAAACACTAGCCTTGTCAAGCCGAAATAGCTCAGTTGGGAGAGCTGCTAGACTGAAGATTTAAAGAGCCCTGGTTCGATCCCGGGTTTCGCAAACAACAAGACGATAGTTGTTTTGTATTATTTTGAACTAAAAAACAGAGCACATTTTTTTCTTTAGTGTAATTGGAAGAAATTACAACGTATCAGAGTGCCATTTTCTAATGTGATTAAGAAATTGAAAAAACATCGTCCCTGTGTGGGCTTGAACCACCAACCTTTCGGTTAACAGCCGAACGCGCTAACCGATTGCGCCACAGAGACCAAACTGTTAAGCTATCAGTGTATACGGGAGTGATGAGCAAGGCGAGATGCTGCAGAACGTGATCGAGGGAGCAGAACTCAGCCGAACCTGAGACCACATCTTAGAAGAAAGCAACACGGGGCAGGAGTCAATGTAATCCATTATGGCAACACAACATACGTCATTTTGCTTGTTGTAGTTTGCACTATGCCAGGACTTCGTGGCGCCACGGTAGCGTGTCTGACTCCAGTTGAGAAGGTTGCGTGTTCAAATCACGCCGAGGTCAAAGCCGTCTTTGTTTCTATTCCACTCTATTTCATTTTTAACGTGTTTGAATTTGAATGTTTCCGGACATTTATTTATACAATTCAGCCTACACAACATATTGATTGTATAGCGATCAAACAGAGATTTATTGTATTGCGATTCATTTTTATGTTTCATTTGATACTGCACAATAAACTAAAGTGACTCCGAAATTACTGTTGACCAGTCTTCAATGACATAGTTGGGTAATAAAGTCATATTAACACATATACTAGTTTTGAAGAAATTTAAAGTAAAGCAAGTAATGATTGATATCTTTTAAGCTTAACAGACCTTTAAGAATTAACAACGAAGACATAAAAAAGGGGCACGTAGTGGACAGGCTGTGAACACGCAGGGGAAAACACCAGCAGATTGCAAATTCATCACCTTAACCACGAGGCCACGACTACTTACGGCAAAGTTCTAAGATCTATAAACATATCACAGACAAAGAACAAATTCACAGCTCGTTTTTAAGAAAAATGACGAAACCACAATCCCTGGTTTAGGAGGCCAAGGGCTTTATCTTTTGGTCTTTCCTGGCACAATTTTTAAAAAAAAGAAAGCAATGTCATTTGTAAAGAAACTAATCTGATTAAAAACCTAATGTTTTAGAGGCCAATTGTCGATTTGAATGTGTCCAGTAATGGGCACATGTACTTGATTGTGAAATTTAATATTAATTAATTGCCTTCAGTTAATATTTTAGAAAAACTACTTTGCTACACAAGAAAAACAAGCTAGCAGAGGATGGTTTCAATCCATCGACCTCCGGGTTATGGGTCCAGCACACTTCCGCTGCACCACTCTGCTACAGCTGCCTCATGACTGAATTACCAAGCAGCAGAAAAAAAACTGAACTCATTGTTTTAACCAGAGACACGGCAGTGGCCGGGCCGAACCAGGGAAATGTTGCAAATCAGAGATGATCCGTTTTCTTTTCTCCCAAATACGGTATGCAAAGTATGCAACAATTCCAATATTCTGTCTCTAAAGCATCTTAAATCGTGGAAAGCGCACTTTGTTTAAAATTACACTGAAGACTTCCATTGTTCGACCAGGCTTACAATGAGATATGTTCTTGTTTTTTAAGTAGATTTTGTGAAGCGCATATGGAGCGCTATAGAAAATATATATGATTAATTGATTGATTGATTGAAAGTTAGCCTGCGTTCGGTCTGGCAGGTTTAATTCTTAAAAAGACAAGACGAAGGGTCTGATAAATGACATTGTAGTTTCTATTCCACTCAATTTCATTTTTTTAACTTGTTTGGATTCGAATGTTTCCGTACATTTGTTTATTGAGAGGAACGGTTCCTCGTACAACTTAGAGAAACTTGTTTGAAACTACCGAGAGTCTCACAGCTCAAAGATTTTAGCTGTTTTTACCATGTTGCAGCGTCAAAACTAAATCACTTAGAATTACCATCTGTATCAGTATCAAAAGTCTGAAACTTTCTTACCTCAAATGTGGAAAAAAACATACATACCTCTTATACACAATGAGATGTAAGTCGTCAAACTAAGGTAAAATTGTTATTCTCCTCCTTCCTCTTCCGTCTACTTTTTAAGGGTGTGTAGCGACTATTCAAACAGAAAAGCTAAATAACTGGACATCTACCAATCATGTGATTCCACATGTTGGTCAACGTCAAAACATACCAGGGAATGCAAGCAGTTTGATATCCACACCATTTATATTAAACACATTATTTATGTTTTAAAACAGCACATATCGCAGGAAAAAAAATACCGTGGTTTGAACTAGAAACATGGCGTGCTTGAAGCGCACACGACCTTAGCCCACTGCGCCTACATACGTATACAGAGTTTATTAACACAAAGGTAATTCCAGTTAAAAAACAATTTAAAATGTAGCAGCAATTGTCTAGAGTTAGCAGCAATAAATGCAATGTAGAATATGATTTTAATGTAGCAGCAATGATATTAATGTATAAAAATGATTTCAAATAGCAGTAATCACAATTTCACAGCAATAGCTACATATAGCAACAATAGCCAAATTACAGTTCACTAGTTGCCTACGAGGGCTTGAGAGGAGGCGAAACTGGGAGTGAGATATTGAGAATGAGACAAGATGAGAGGATTTCTCCGGTTGCTTAGGAGGCTTGAGAGGGGCGAGAGATTTGAGAGTAAAAGTGAGACGAGTTTGAGAGGGATGGAGTTTGGGAATGGTGCTTAGTAACATTGAGGTTAGATACTGATAGCAGGACGAGATAGGGTAGACGAAGAGTTTTCCCTTCTCGTCGGGTCAGGCAGCATCCTCTGGCTGCTGGGTGAGGTAGAGAGGGAGACACGAGAAGAGCAAAGGATTAGATATAAACACTTTCCGCCGGCAGAGGAAGTGCTTCACAAGAGCAGTTAGACATAGTACTTCCAAGGTCAGGTCATTGAATAGACAGAGCAGCCTTTTCTGAGGGTAGAGATTAAAGAGTGAAGGATGTCTATTGATATAGGGAGCCAGGAGGGAGCAGTGGGGTGGGGGGCTCTTGAGGATCTCTCTGAGTGTCAAGCAAACTGATGGAATGGACAGGAGTGTTGGAGAAGGGACGGAGATGAGGCAGCAGAAATACTGAATTCCAGAGATGTAGGCTTTAACATTAGTGGGGGCTAAGTGAAGAGAATCCCTTGCATGGGCGATGGAGGCTACAATCCGCTGTTCATTAAATCGGAATGGGATGTATTTTGTTTTGAGTGCAGAAAGTTGTAAATGTTTTCCATCCAGTGGTAAATGAAGATTTGGTCGATGGGGCTAAGGGTGTGGCCATGTAGTGATGAGCAGATTGCAGAAGGTTGGAGAGTGTTGTATTTAGTTGAACGGCAGATGTTGGTGTTGCAGAGTTTGATGAGGGCTGAGGTGGCAGCTGGACCTGAAGAAATATATGAAATCGACTGCCGAGTTGTTTCTAAAAACAAAGCCAGAGAGATGAGATGCCGACCATCCTGTGTTAGTTAATACGGGATTGATCAGCGGTTTGTTACCATCATGTCTGTTTGGAATGGAGAAGGTGAACTCATAAATCAGAGATTTGGGTTTCACAACTCCAGTCATTCTCCAAATAGTGGAACTCCTTAATTCATAAATCAAACAGATTTCCAGTCTCGTACCATGTATTAAGGCTTGTAGTATCTGAGAGGATGAGCGGACATATGACTAAATTGCTGAGGAAGTCAAGCTCTCCGTGTATATATATATATATTTTAGATCCAGGTATTGGAGGAAAGCTGGAGCATTGGAAGCTCTGGAGGAGAGCAGTTGCAGATTTGAACAGTAAACTAAAGCAACTTTGTATGCTGCAATAGGAGCAGATCTGAAGAGGGAGCCGAGATTTGCTGTAATGAGGGGATATTAACAGTAGAGGCCAGATCTGCTGAACGGGCAGAGATCTGAGGGAGTAAACGATGGAATGCTGTCAGTAGTGTGCAGTGACCTGCTGTAGAGAGCAGAGCTACTGAAAACTCCTAATTAAATCCAATTTAATTCCATGTTGTAACACAATAAAATGTGGAAAAGTCCAAGGGGGGTGAATACTTATGCAATCCACTGTATGTGTTTAACCTCAACTCAATATGGAGGTAAAGTGCCTGGTCTCTAAGATAATCTATATACAACAAGAAAACACATTTAGTAGAAACAGTAGAAAAAAGAAACATTGGCACTAAAATAATGTCAGGTTTCAAACCTTTTTGTAACGCTTAGCGAACAGGTTAACCATGCTTGTCACTTTCGTGCCATTTTTCTTCTCAAAACAGACTCTTTGAAAATTGTGGAACTAAACCACTGCAGCAAGTAACGTGCTGCTGGAAACTTTCATTTTGACTTTTCATTCCAAAAAATTGTTGAGCTTGGACTCAGTAAATGTACATTTAAGTTGACACAGGGATAGATTTGTCAAATGTCAAAGGAAGTATAAAAATGACAAAGGAAACCCCAAAACAAGAAACAATAACATGCTTTGAAGTCAGCACAAAATTTTCTTCCTTAGGCAAGTAGTTGGTTTTTCAGACTTTGCAGTTTCGGCTTTAGAGTTTTCTGTCCCAACTCCAGAATCACTTGTTGAATAAAGTTAAATGTGTTTTTCATGCAGTTGGGGTAATCCAGGTGTAGCGCATATGACAGCCCAAACAAGAGGCAAACTGCAAGCGGCAGGTCTCGAATATCCTTCATTACGATACCTCCCTCTACAATGATGGCTGTGGAGACGGGGTCAAGGTGCAGCATGTTCGAAGAGCTGTTTGGAGTATCTTCAGGGATGACAGTCAACAGCCCGACTGGAATGTGCGCAAAGTCCTCATTGCCATTGTAATCCTGCAATGAAACAACATTATAGCCATGAGAGGCCAATTAGGATAACATGAACAACACAGAAGCCGGTATTCTGATTGGGCACAGTGTCTTACGCCTTAAAAGCAGATTAAGCATGGAATATTTTAGACAGGCCAGGTCAATAAGGCAATTTATATCCATTTGAGCATAAATTTCACTTAATGAAGAAGAGGCTAGAGTCAGAAACACCCCAATACAAGAAACAGCTGAACATGGCTGCAGTAAAAGCCTGGCAAAGCATCTGAAATGAAGATACCAAGAGTTGTCAGTGGGTTGCAGGCTCTTGCAGTTAATGCGTGCAAGGCATATGCGACCACTTAGTAAGATTTATACTGTCCCATAGAAAATTGGGGGGTAGAACTCTGTAAGTGCTATTATTCCAAGTTGGTAAAACATATATACATAAGAATGCCATTAAATTAAAGGTGACATTTGGTAAGTTTACCTCATATTCATCTTTTCATTGTAACTTCAAATTCCTTGCGTGTACAGCAAAAATATAAATAAAAAATGTCACTCCACAGTCCCAATACTTTTGGACAGCACTGTAGTAGACAGAAGATGGGAATTTACAGGTACTTACAAAGCATGTCCTGTAAAATTCACTGCAGACATCACCCAGAAGGATGGGAATCCCTCGAAGAACAACTGAGTGCTTTGCAGTTACACCTGATGTCTAACAGGGAAGGAGAAAGAAACAAATGATTAGGGGCCAGACTTACAAGGCATAAGCAGCTGTGTACACATGTATATGTTATATTCAGAGGACAAACCATTTCAGCTGAAAAGTTATAACATGACAGCTTTCCTGGTATGAACCGAGATAATTAGCTACCAAAAATGCAACATGAACACTGATGCAAATCTCTTTCAGTGAACTGTATGTGAATGTGCCCTTGAATGACTTACCCCTGAAATTTGCTCCAATAACTCTGCTAACGTCCTCCCTACACTTCCTGTTTTGGACTTGAAGATGTGGATAAAACGTGGGGTGTAACGGTCCAGTGCCTCAAAGAAGTCCCTCTGGAGGTTTTTACAGGCAATCCTATTGAATTCGGCAAACACCTGAAATAGCAAGGAAAATATAAACAATAATATAGAGACAACTGAAAAATGTCAATATTTAATAAATTTGAGTTTATTACCAATACACGCTCACCTGACTCTCAGTAAAAGGGCCGCCACCGCTCTACCATTTTCTGGACAGGAGGCCCCGTCTCCACTAACTCTCGCCTGTGTAGCGGGAATGTTTGGTCCATCTTCTGTGAGATGAGAGTCCTATTGGGTTGCCTTTTTCATTTCCTCAACAAGGGCCTCTCTATCCATTTCAAGGCTTGTTTCATCCTGCCCTTCTGGAAAGTTTAGGAGAAAATTTGCTTCTGATCTCTTTGGTCTTTTAATGTTCTTGGTTGCGGATTCTCCCTCTGGGAAATATTTACCTCTTTTACCACGATTGATTGCTACGTCCAGGCATCCTGCCTTTCGAAGTTTCATCCGATAGTTGCCCATCTTGAATTAAAGGCTGATCTTCCAGCCATACCATCCTGTGGGAGAGCCCGGTTCTTTGAGGCAGGGGTGCTTGTTGATCAGTGCTCTTGCGACAACACCGAAGTCTTCATCCAGAGGATAAGCCTTAAAACTGTACATTGATTCAGCAAGCTTTTCAAGTATTGCAGAATCATTGTAAACACACCACCATTGCACAGGCTGCCGACCAGCCATACCGCCGCCGTCACGAGAGCCTCCCGTTCCCTTACATCCTGCTGCATATTCCGCTCCCCTTGTCTTTAAATCCAGCTTTTTAAATGAGCCAGGTAAAGGGAATCATCCTCTGATTGGCGCAGGGAAAGAAACAAAAGATAAGGGGCGTTCTAAAATGAAAGTAGCCTAATTAAAACAATAAAACAATACACATAGCAGCGACCTGCTACAATTGTTCTGCCTTGTGTATAGCATGGAGTGCCCAGATGACAAAACAAACACGAGCTTCTCGGTAGTTCGCCGTGATCGTATAGTGGTTAGTACTTTGCGTTGTGGCCGCAACAACCCCGGTTCGAATCCGGGTCACGGCAGATGAAATCCTCACACGCCAGAGAAGCTTGTTCTTTTTCTTCACACGTCATCTTCATGGCATGCACCTTTTGAAAGAAAATAGAATACAATAATTGCCTCATCGTGTTAGTACTGGCATGATGCATACCAGCCTGCTGTCTATGAAATAATAATTACAGAAATAATCAATCAATAAACACCATAAAAATCTCCGACAAACACCAGTCGCTGTATTAACGCCTATCGAGTAGAGGGAAGACGGGACCTGTCCCAGCAGCCAACGATACAGTGGCTTAATTAAAACTGTGAAGGTTATTTTGGGAACGGAGGCGTTGGTGGTATAGTGGTGAGCATAGCTGCCTTCCAAGCAGTTGACCTGGGTTCGATTCCCGGCCAACGCAAGTTTATTTTGAACTTTTTCTTTTAACATTGGAATAAAGCGTAATACATTCCCCAACTAATTTGCCTAACTAGAGAATAATCTTAAAAGCATAACTTTAAAGTATCACTGTGAGTTATAATGATCTGTGAGGTGATATTAGTCACTACATTCAGCCCCATCAAACGAATGTGTTCATTTGGAATCATGCATTGATAATGCGTTGTCGGGAAAACTGCAAATATGGATGGAAGCGTGAGTTGAATGATTAATCACATTCTAAGGATTGATATCGTCCTGTTGTTAGTCCTGCCACATAAAAATGGCGTTGCAGTAACATGCGCTGCAAAATCAAATATTTAAAATTAAGCAACCCTCTGATAGAACATACTGCAGCCGGATTGTTTTAGACACACATGGGCGCATGAAAAAATCAAACATGTGTTACCAAAATAGTCATTGCTGTATGATGTACAGCAACTGTAAAATGAATGGCTTTATAATCTGTTATGTGAGACTTCTGTTGAATTTTTAAGCAATTGATTCCCTGTGTCGTTTTTAATCTTATTTTATTCATAGCCTTTTATGTCTCAACACACTAACTGCCAGGTAAAATCAATAAAAGAAAGCAAGTTAATACAATCCATTTTACTTACTTGAATGCATAAAGTACATATGAAACCATTAATTCTGTTTGTTTCAGACAGAATCAGAATGCAGCATACCTCACTCTCAAGCTCCCTATAAAGTAAGTAAAATGTATTGTATTAACTTGCTTTCTTTTTTTGATTTTACCTGGCAGTTAGTGTGTTGAGACATAAAAGGCTATGAATAAAATAAGATTAAAAACGACACAGGGAATCAATTGCTTAAAAATTCAACAGAAGTCTCACATAACAGATTATAAAGCCATTCATTTTACAGTTGCTGTACATCATACAGCAATGACTATTTTGGTAACACATGTTTGATGTTTTCATGCGCCCATGTGTGTCTAAAACAATCCGGCTGCAGTATGTTCTATCAGAGGGTTGTTTAATTTTAAATATTTGATTTTGCAGCGCATGTCACTGCAACGCCATTTTTATGTGGCAGGACTAACAACAGGACGATATCAATCCTTAGAATGTGATGAATCATTCAACTCACGCTTCCATCCATATTTGCAGTTTTCCCGACAACGCATTATCAATGCATGATTCCAAATGAACACATTCGTTTGATGGGGCTGAATGTAGTGACTAATATCACCTCACAGATCATTATAACTCACAGTGATACTTTAAAAGTTATGCTTTTAAGACTATTCTCCAGTAAGGCAAATTAGTTGGGGAATGTATTACGCTTTATTCCAATGTTAAAAGAAAAGTTCAAAATAAACTTGCGTTGGCCGGGAATCGAACCCGGGTCAACTGCTTGGAAGGCAGCTATGCTCACCACTATACCACCAACGCCTCCGTTCCCAAAATAACCTTCACAGTTTTAATTAAGCCACTGTATCGTTGGCTGCTGGGACAGGTCCCGTCTTCCCTCTACTCGATAGGCGTTAATACAGCGACTGGTGTTTGTCGGAGATTTTTATGGTGTTTATTGATTGATTATTTCTGTAATTATTATTTCATAGACAGCAGGCTGGTATGCATCATGCCAGTACTAACACGATGAGGCAATTATTGTATTCTATTTTCTTTCAAAAAGGTGCATGCCATGAAGATGACGTGTGAAGAAAAAAGAACAAGCTTCTCTGCCGGGTGAGGATTTCATCTGCCGTGACCCGGATTCGAACCGGGGTTGTTGCAGCCACAGCGTGACAATACACGACCAGAGGGAAGAAAGCAGTGGTTTCACTGTCATTCCATTGCCATATTACATTGTGCATGTTCAGAATATGCGGGAGTCCTGAAAACAGCATTTTTATATGTGAACAAATCAATCACTGAATTTAATTAACACATGGACTAACCGCTATTGAGCGTTACAGTTGTTAATTAACTTGCAAAGGTTTTAGAGCTCAATTTTTAAGAGAGTTCAAGAGCTGACTTATATGCAGCAGCTGGCAGTATTGACAGTATTGACCTATTCCCAAGGGCTTTATCTTTTGGTCTTTCCTGGCACAATTTTTTAAAAAAGAAAGCAATGTCATTTGTAAAGGAACTAATTTGATTAAAAACTTAAAGTTTTAGAGTTCAATTGTCGATTTGAATGTGTCCAGTAATGTGCACATTTCCTTGAGTGCGAAATTTAATATTAATTAATTGCCTTCAGTTAATATTTTAGAAAAACTACTTTGCTAACAGAAGAAAAACAAGCTAGCAGAGGATGGTTTCGATCCATCGACCTCTGGGTTATGGGCCCAGCACGCTTCCGCTGCGCCACTCTGCTACAGCTGCCTCATGAATGAATTACCAAGCAGCAGAAAAAACTGAACTCATCGTTTTAACCAGTCACACGGCAGTGGCCGGGCCGAACCATGGAAACGTTGCAAATCAGAGATGATCCGTTTTCTTTTCTCCCAAATACGTAATGCAAAGTATGCAACTTTTCTGACAACGCCGAAGGGTCTGATAAATGACTTTGTAATTATTTGAGATGCTGCATGTAGACAATGCTTGCTGTACACTCTAGCATTGCATAACAAGCATGCACTACGCCAGGACTTCGTGGCGCAACGGTAGCGCGTCTGACTCCAGATCAGAAGGTTGCGTGTTCAAATCACGTCGAGGTCAAAGCCGTCTTTGTTTCTATTCCGCTCTATTTCATTTTTAACGTGTTTGGATTTGAATGTTTCCGGACATTTATTTATACAATTTAGCCTACACAACATATTGATTGTATAGCGATCAAACAGATATTTATTGTATTTCATTTGACACTGCACAATAAATTAAAGTGACTCCGAAATTACTGTTGACCAGTCTTCATTGACACAGTTGGGTAATAAAATCATATTAACACTTCCTTGCATGAGATAGTGAAAATAGTTATACAAATACTAGTTTTGAAGAAATTTCAAGCACAGCAAGTAATGATTGATGCCTTTAATCTTAACAGACCTTTAAGAATTAACAACAAGACATTAAAAGGGGCACGTAGTCGGCAAGATGTGAACATGCGCGGGGAAACTCCAACGGATTTCAATAATAGTTCAGAGTGTTTTACGTCGTTGTCTTGTCCAGCTCTTCTCTTCTCAAGCTATCCAGCTTTATGTCTCTAATTCTGTGTTACACATATGTTCCCTCTGCGAAGCGAACCCATCTTTGCAGAGAGATGACCACCGACGTGGAGCCCTTTAAGATAACAGACGAGCTGCTTAACAAAGCCAGCAATGCACTGAAAGAAAAACTTCTCCTAAAAAGGCACAGGCAGAGGAAGCTTTGGTATCTTTAATATACCAGCAAGTACTCAGGGATATTCATGTGAAAATGTTATTTTACTATAGGCAAATACGCACTGTTGTGCTATAATGAAAACACAGAACTGTTTTTTTGTTGTTGTTAAATAAAATAGAACAGCAATACGCATGGCTGTCTTTAATTTTCCTAATGAGACATGTGATGAGGATTTCAAGATTCAACATTTGCGATGTTCTGTCTTTTATTTTCTTGACTGAATTACCAAGCAGCAGAAAAAACTGAACTCATCGTTGTAACCAGTCACACGGCAGTGGCCG
Source organism: Acipenser oxyrinchus oxyrinchus (assembly GCA_030684275.1). Taxonomy (NCBI): domain Eukaryota; kingdom Metazoa; phylum Chordata; class Actinopteri; order Acipenseriformes; family Acipenseridae; genus Acipenser; species Acipenser oxyrinchus. The sequence goes on from JAGXEW010000552.1 coordinate 69,179, forward strand.
GGCCGAACCATGGAAACGTTGCAAATCAGAGATGATCCGTTCCGATCAGCGGAAGAGTGCTGGACCCATAACCCAGAGGTTGATGGATCGAAACCATCCTCTGCTAGCTTGCTTTTCTTCTGTTAGCAAAGTAGATTTTCTAAAATATTAACTGAAGGCAATTAATTAATATTACATTTCGCAATCAAGGATGATATAATGCGCAAGGATACTTGTCTTTCATAAGAGCTGAAATAAATGACAGCGCTTTGAGATTGTTACTAGCGGATTGTTTAGAAATGTACTTAATTATATTACAACTGCTTTAAAAATATGTTATCTCGAAAAACGAGGCTTGTCAAGCCGAAATAGCTCAGTTGGGAGAGCGTTAGACTGAAGATCTAAAGGTCCCTGGTTCGATCCCGGGTTTCGGCAAACAGCAAGACTATTTTTGTTTTGTATTATTTTGAACTAAAAACAGAACACATTTTTTCTTCAGTGTAATTGGAGGAAATAATAATGTATTACAGTGCCATTTTCTAATGTGATTAAGCTATAGCTTGAGAGTGAGGTATGCTGCATTCTGATTCTGTCTGAAACAAACAGAATTAATGGTTTCATATGTACTTTATGCATTCAAGTAAGTAAAATGGATTGTATTAACTTGCTTTCTTTTATTGATTTTACCTGGCAGTTAGTGTGTTGAGACATAAAAGGCTATGAATAAAATAAGATTAAAAACGACACAGGGAATCAATTGCTTAAAAATTCAACAGAAGTCTCACATAACAGATTATAAAGCCATTCATTTTACAGTTGCTGTACATCATACAGCAATGACTATTTTGGTAACACATGTTTGATTTTTTCATGCGCCCATGTGTGTCTAAAACAATCCGGCTGCAGTATGTTCTATCAGAGGGTTGTTTAATTTTAAATATTTGATTTTGCAGCGCATGTCACTGCAACGCCATTTTTATGTGGCAGGACTAACAACAGGACGATATCAATCCTTAGAATGTGATGAATCATTCAACTCACGCTTCCATCCATATTTGCAGTTTTCCCGACAACGCATTATCAATGCATGATTCCAAATGAACACATTCGTTTGATGGGGCTTAATGTAGTGACTAATATCACCTCACAGATCATTATAACTCACAGTGATACTTTAAAAGTTATGCTTTTAAGACTATTCTCCAGTAAGGCAAATTAGTTGGGGAATGTATTACGCTTTATTCCAATGTTAAAAGAAAAAGTTCAAAATAAACTTGCGTTGGCCGGGAATCGAACCCGGGTCAACTGCTTGGAAGGCAGCTATGCTCACCACTATACCACCAACGCCTCCGTTCCCAAAATAACCTTCACAGTTTTAATTAAGCCACTGTATCGTTGGCTGCTGGGACAGGTCCCGTCTTCCCTCTACTCGATAGGCGTTAATACAGCGACTGGTGTTTGTCGGAGATTTTTATGGTGTTTATTGATTGATTATTTCTGTAATTATTATTTCATAGACAGCAGGCTGGTATGCATCATGCCAGTACTAACACGATGAGGCAATTATTGTATTCTATTTTCTTTCAAAAGGTGCATGCCATGAAGATGACGTGTGAAGAAAAAGAACAAGCTTCTCTGCCGTGTGAGGATTTCATCTGCCGTGACCCGGATTCGAACCGGGGTTGTTGCGGCCACAACGCAAAGTACTAACCACTATACGATCACGGCGAACTACCGAGAAGCTCGTGTTTGTTTTGTCATCTGGGCACTCCATGCTATACACAAGGCAGAACAATTGTAGCAGGTCGCTGCTATGTGTATTGTTTTATTGTTTTAATTAGGCTACTTTCATTTTAGAACGCCCCTTATCTTTTGTTTCTTTCCCTGCGCCAATCAGAGGATGATTCCCCTTTACCTGGCTCATTTAAAAGCTGGATTTAAAGACAAGGGGAGCGGAATATGCAGCAGGATGTAAGGGAACGGGAGGCTCTCGTGACGGCGGCGGTATGTGCTCGAGTGCTGTAGCAGCAGCCATGAAGCAAGTTCGTTTTTCAGTTGAAATAAAGATCAATTTAATTGGATTAAAGCAATCAAGGTTATCCATAAACTAATGTTCACAGAAAATGAACATAAAAAGAGAATATCGACAAAAGCTGCCGGGAAGCACTGTGGTTGAAAGTGAAAACGTTAACCACCTAACGTTTCTTCCTTAGAAAGCAGAATTGCAGAAACGTGAATCTGTTAACGTTACTCTCGAGAGACTGCGGTTGCATTCACACATAGTTCGTTTTTAATGAAACATTGACGAAACCACAATCCTTGGTTTAGGAGGCCAGTGTCTTATCCTTTAGGTGAATGCGGCACTTTCATATGGATAGTAGTCAGCGTGACAATACACGACCAGGGGGAAGAAAGCAGTGGTTTCCCTGTCATTCCATTGCCAGATTACATTGTGCATGTTCAGAATATGCGGGAATCCTGAAAACAGCATTGTTATATGTGAACAAATCAATCACTGAATTTAATTAACGCATGGATTAACCGCTATTGAGCGTTACAGTTGTTAATTAACTTGCAAAGGTTTTAGAGCTCAATTTTTAAGAGAGTTCAAGAGCTGACTTATATGCAGCAGCTGGCAGTATTGACAGTATTGACCTATTCCCAAGGGCTTTATATTTGGTCTTTCCTGGCACAATTTTTTAAAAAAGAAAGCAATGTCATTTGTAAAGGAACTAATTTGATTAAAAACTTTTAGAGTTCAATTGTCGATTTGAATGTGTCCAGTAATGTGCACATTTCCTTGAGTGCGAAATTTAATATTAATTAATTGCCTTCAGTTAATATTTTAGAAAAACTACTTTGCTACACATGAAAAACAAGCTAGCAGAGGATGGTTTCGATCCATCGACCTCTGGGTTATGGGCCCAGCACGCTTCCGCTGCGCCACTCTGCTACAGCTGCCTTATGACTGAATTACCAAGCAGCAGAAAAAACTGAACTCATCGTTTTAACCAGTCACACGGCAGTGGCCGGGCAGAACCATGGAAACGTTGCAAATCAGAGATGATCCGTTTTCTTTTCTCCCAAATACGTAATGCAAAGTATGCAACTTTTCTGACAACGCCGAAGGGTCTGATAAATAACACTGTAATTATTTATATGCTGCATGTAGACAATAATGTACCGACACCGTTCTGACAAGGTTCCATAGTGTAGTGGTTATCACGTCTGTTTTACACGCAGAAGGGCCTGGGTTCGATCCCCAGTGGAACCATCGTAGTTAATTTTTAAATTATACTAATCACCGGTCAAGACAAAGTTTCTCTGGGGTTGGCCGATCATTAGATTGCGGATTTAAGGTCTCTGGTCCCATCGTATAAGCAAGATAGTTTATTCACAAATAAATATACACTTTTATTTATGTTGCTTTTGTTGGTAAATTAACCCAATACATTATTGCATTCTGCCACGTCATTAGATGAGCAAAGCCCCTTTGTGCCAGTGCGCATTCAGAGGAGACGCGCTGAGAGAATCCGTCTTCTGTGTCACTCAGTACTGCCAGCTTTCCCCCGTTGGTGATATATTGGTCAGCATAGCTGCTTTCCAAGTAATTGACCCGAGACGATTCCCAGCCAGTACAAGTGTGTTTATGCACACGTTTCAAATAATGAACATTATAAAAGCAAATCGCATTGTTTTATGTTTTCTTTACTTTTAAAGCTGAGAATCAAACACACTTCCGACAATTTCATAGCCCTGCTGGCTACGAACACGTATTGAGTCGGCTGTTTCCCATGACCCTGGTGATACCGAGTGTTTTCCTAGTATCAGCGTCGGCATAAGCATGTTTGGCATGTTTGCTGTGCACTCTAGCATTGCATAACAAGCCTGCACTACGCTAGGACTTCGTGGCGCAACGGTAGCGCGTCTGACTCCAGATCAGAAGGTTGCGTGTTCCAATCACGTCGAGGTCAACGCCGTCTTTATTTCTATTCTACTCTATTTCATTTTTAACGTGTTTGGATTTGAATGTTTCCGGACATTTATTATTATTATTATTATTATTATTATTATTATTATTATTATTATTATTATTATTTATTTCTTAGCAGACGCCCTTATCCAGGGCGACTTACAATCGTAAGCAAATACATGTCAAGTGTTACAGTACAAGTAATAATACAAATAAGAGCAAGATAAATACAATGACTAGTTCAAGCAAGTACAAGTGTGACAAAATACAATTCAATAATACAGCAGATAAAAGTGACAGTGATAGTTACATCAAGATTTGATTAAATACCAAATACTACAGATTAAACACTTGGCAGATTACAGTACTCTGAAGTACAGGATTAAATGCAGTAAAATAGGGGGCAGATAAGAGCAAGTAAAGCACATTTAAGGAAGGGTGAAAGTGTCCCAGGGGAGAAACAGAGGAGTTCTACAGGTGCTGTCTGAAGAGGTACAAATAGGATTGTATTAAGAAATATATTATGTTTTTCAAAGTAATATGTTATTTGGAATATTAAAACAATCAAATTAAATAACACGTTTGGACACAAAATACTTTTCTTCCTCATAACGTGTTAGAAAATGTAAACAGCAGTTGGAGAATGCCGAAGTCGATCATCCTAGCATATTAAACGAGGGCATTTCTCATGTAAACTACTTCCAGTAATAGATGGTTTATACTGTTCTCAATGGTCCGCATCCCAGCCTGAGACCACGATCCAGTGGCCGACGGAGATGTTTTTCAAAGTAATATGTTATTTGGAATATTAAAACAATCAAATTAAATAACATGTTTGGACACAAAATATTTTTCAGTGACGTTAACAAGTAGTCTGTTTACAACAAAAATGCAGTCTGTGTTAGGAACACTATTTTAGTCTGATTTAAAATGGAAATTAAAATGGTATTGAGTGCTGACAAGAGTTTGGTATCAGCTGTTGATTTTCTTAAAACAATCTTTTATAGTAAAATAAAGGAATTTATTCTTTTTTAAAATAAGTAAAACTGAACTGTCAGAAGCGGGATTTGAACCCACGTCTCCATTCAGAGACCAGAACACACAATTCTTTGGAAAGACAAAGTCCTTGAGTCTGGCGCCTTAGACCACTCGGCCATCCTGACAAGTTGCGTTGGTTATTGTAGAAAATCGCATTATTTATTTCAGCACAGACTAGGGTTGTCGTATCAAGGCCCGATTGGGTTTATTACGCACATAGCAACTGTTGCTCCATGAATGATGTAATGACAATTGTAAAAAGAAACGGATTGAAGCCAACCCAAAAAGTAAGATTATTTATTTCAATATTGTTATAGCTATAAACGATGCATGCATTTTACAACAGCAATTGCTATATGACAATGACCAATAAGTAATTTTGTTTAAATACTGTATACAATGTGAACAGAATCAGACATTGATCAGTTGTCTCGAAGAAACATCTTCAATTTGTATTTAAAAAGGACGCCCAACGTGGGGCTCGAACCCACGACCCTGAGATTAAGAGTCTCATGCTCTACCGACTGAGCTAGCCGGGCTGACTGGAGCATGTTTCTTGCACTGTAACCAACTGAGCTATTAATTTGTCATTTTATTTGCGAAAATAATGACAGAACCAAAGATTCCAAGTATAATCCACTGAACTGTAGCTTTCTTATCATAATGAAAACAGATTACACATGACCACAGTTCTGTATCAAAATTAAGTCGTAAGTATATGGTTTCCATTGCAGCTTTTACACACACTGCTCTGTTGTCTCCTAGGGTGTTATCTAACAAAACGACATATGCTGTGCTGCCATAATGGATTACATAGACTTTCCTGCCCCGTCTTGCTTTCATCTTAGATGTGATCTCAGGTTCGGCTGAGTTCTGCTCCCTCGAGCACGTTCTGCAGCATCTCGCCTTGCTAATCACTCCCGTATGCTTCAGCGACTTAACAGGTTGGTCTTTGTGGCTTAATCGGTTAGCGCGTTCGGTTGTTAACTGAAAGGTTGGTGTTTCAAGCCCACCCAGAGACGATGCTTTTTGCATTTCTTAATCACATTAGAAAATGGCACTCTGATATGCTGTTATTTCTTGCAATTACGCTGAAGAAAAAATGTGCTCGGTTTTCTTAGTTCAAAATATACAAAACAAATAGCGTCTTGTTGTTTGTCGAAACCCGGGATCAAAGCAGGGACCTTTAGATCTTCAGTCTAACGCTCTCTCAACTGAGCTATTTCAGCTTGACAAGTCTACTGTTTCGTGATAGCATTCTTTTGGCAATCGCCTTATTGTCAAACCTGTGAACCTGTGAAACGTTCAACAGCTCAGAATAGAATCCTGACAAGCTGCGTTTGTTACAGTAGAAAACCACATTATTTATTTCAGCACAGACTAGCGTTGTCTATTGTATCAAGGCCCGATTGGGTTTATTACGCACATACCAACTGTTGCTCCATGAATGATGTAATGACAAGTGTAAAAAAGAAACGGACTGAAGCCAACCCAAAAACGTAAGATTATTTATTTCAATATCGTTATAGCTATAAACGATGCACGCATTTTACAACAGCAATTGCTATTTGACAATGACCAATAAGTAATTTTGTTGCAATACTGTATACAATGTGAACAGAATCAGACATTGATCAGTTGTCTCGAAGAAACATCTTCAATTTGTATTTAAAAGGACGCCCAACGTGGGGCGCGAACCCACGACCCTGAGATTAAGTCTCATGCTCTACTTACTGAGCTAGTCGAACTGAACGAAAACAAAAGATTCACAGTTCTGTAACAAAATGACAATAACAAAGCCGTTCCAATACCGGGAGTGGAACCCGGGCCGCCTGGGTGAAAACCAGGAATCCTAACTGCTAGACCATATGGGAAGCTGTTCACATTTTTAAGTATTGCTTTTAAAACAGGATCATTTTTCAATGAAAACTAACTTAAAAACAAAGTTAAATACAGTACTATAACGTTCATGGATACATAATTAAAAGTAAATGATAGAAAAACACAATGTATCCTATACTATCAATGTACAATGCACTATTATGGTACTATAATGCAGAATCACCATGATAATACGATTGTACCTTTTATTTCTAAGAAGTATCATGGTATCTACAGTATAATGCAACACTATACCACGGTACTATATGGTACGATTTATTTTACCATGGTACGATTTCTGTTGTCCCGGATACAAGTATTACAGTACCATTATAACGGACAAATATATTAAATATAATTGCGCTTTGGATAAAACAGTCCCTCAAACAAGTTTCTAGCTGTCGTAAATATTACATTTTTTAACACTCAGAACTGACACCTATTGTAAAAATGTCAATCATGTATTTTTATTGATAATATTACAAAACATAGAGTTTACTATCCGCGCATTTCTACAGCTGACATTTGTAATACGAACATATATTATTATTGGCATTTTTAATTTTGGTGACTATACGTACAGTACTAGTGACAATTAAAATAATACTGGAATAAAATTCTTCCCTTCAGATGATTGTATTTCGAAATAAACCAAAGACTTCAAGATCCAATCATCTCCCGTCGATGAGAACGCTCAGGATTCTTGAGAGTTCTACGAGATCTGATTGGATAATTCCGTCACTTCATTCTTGGAAGCTCTGCGAAATCTGATTGGCTCTTTCCTGGTCAATTCTTGGTAGCGATACAGGCTATGATTGGTCAAAACTACCAAGATATTACCAAGATTGAACATCGTCTTTTGGCTGGGTGGGAGGGAGAGCTAGCCGGGCTGGGGACCGCACAGCTGAATAACTTATTTTGCTTTAATAAAGTCGGTCCACAATGCCTGGCATTAAAAGTGATTCACGAGAAGCAGTTGCGGGATTTAATCGGAAATGACTTGGGCAACAAAACAAGTTCCCTGACCGGGAATCAAACCCAGGCGGGGGCGGTAAGAGCGCTGAATCCTAACCACTAGAACACCAGGGAAGCAGGTTACTGATGTGAGCATCTGGGGTGGAATGAATTATTACCTGTGCAAAGAAGGAGCAGCAATCCTGCTGAACATCCTCACTACATGAGCAGCGTGCTGCTGAGCTGAGGAATTACTCTCTCCGTCTTGTGGTCACAGAGTGTAGTGCAGTCTGTGCTGCTGGGCTGTGGAATTACTCTCTCCCTCTTGTGGTCACAGAATGTAGTGCAGTCTGTGCTGCTGGGCTGTGGAATTACTCTCTCCCTCTTGTGGTCACAGAGTGTAGTGCAGTCTGTGCTGCTGGGCTGTGGAATTGCAACAGAAATCCCTTTCCATGCTGGTGGAATGACATGCTGTAACCTCTATGCTGACACACACTGATGTGAGTCTGCAGGAATAACTGGGGTGTGGGACAGACAGCTTACAGGAACTCTCAGAGAGGAGAGCAAGGGGAGAATCATTGTGTTTAAAATGCTGGCCTGCTAAAGGGACATTTTAACATTCTTTAATATTCACTGGCAGGGGTGGAAGTTGCAGATGTTGAGATATTAGAGTCAGTGTTTCCCAGCATGCATCACTGTGAGCAGCTCCTTCCTCCAGACACAGACCACACTGTAGTGTTTAGATGACTGGGTGTGAGGAGCCTTGTGTTAACAATGGGAGAACTGGGCTGACTGGGGAGGTAACTGCTGCCTATTTCAATTGTCTTATTACTGTGGTTATTACATTATGGACAGCAGTGGTGCTCTGGCTCCCTCTTGTGGTCAGTGTGAATGATGGCAGTGTGTGCAGCTTGGCAGGGCACTGATGCCTGTTTCCAGGCTATACAAACACAGAGAGGGATTCAATCAAACACTAAGTTCACAGTTTAATAGAAGAGTGGATTAGTTCTATTTGTATATGTGTTCTAAGCGCTGCACTTCTGTTTCAATAAGTGTCACAGACAGTTCTATGAGATCTGAGCTGTGAACACAGGTGGGACTTGATAGGGTTGGGTGACTCACAGTACAGTTAGATTATCCTTCCTGTAGTTTTATGTTTAGCCTCTCAGTGCTTTCCTGCTCTCTAGGAGGGGCATTAGAAATCTGCCTGTTCAGAATGAACTGGCCCATAAGTGTTGAGACATGTGTGCCAGGGAGCTGCTGCACACATAAGGAATGAAGGAGACCAGGTGGGTAACAAGGATGACACAGGAGGCAAGACAATGAAGAATAAACTGCCTTCAATAACGCTGATGTGCTGCTCCTTAATAAAAAAATAAGAATTCACTCAGAAATGTATGAATTCCTCATTTATTTATTTATATTTCAATTTAGACACATTATTTTTTATTATAATAGGTTATAATCTGAGGTATATCAATCTAGTATTAACATTTATTTCAGTAATTAAGAATAAAGTGTAACATTCTATTTGAAAAGAAGACATGGTTTGCTCATTGTAATTAACAGTAATTTGTGTCTTGATTTTCATCTTAACAATATGTTAAAGTTCAATGTTATTCATTTATGTATTAATATGAGTTTTGAAAATCCATTAAAACACATCAGATTGACACAATGAAAAATCTCCAGCTGGACTCCACAGAGACAGAAAGTGTAACTACACATCACTGCAATACTGGGCTTTGCTGTTTGCTGGACTTCTTTTTTAATATGTTGTCCAGTGGAGCATAAATCAATCAATCTCAATATGCATACAGTTCAATTGTTTTAAAAAATAAACATCATTCTGTTTGTATATAGAATGTGTTGCTGATGAAGTGGAATCATTAAAAGAGCAAAATGAAAACAAGTAAATAATACAATTTGAAGTTAAATATGCAATTTATTTATTTATATATACATTTACTGAAAGAGAAGCAAAATGTTTGGTTTACTTTAATTTTCAGCTTGTATTTAAGTATCAGAAAATGAACAATGTTCACCTGCAGTCCTGCTGAGGGAGGTTTTTGTACGGGTGTGTAGCACTGTGTGAACACAGCACCACTGGTGATGTGTAAACTCTGACAGTAGTAATCTCCTGCATCTTCAGCCTGGACTCCACTGATGGTCAGAGTGAAGTCAGTCCCAGATCCACTGCCACTGAAACGAGTTGGGATCCCAGACTGAAGGGTACTTGCATAATAGATCAGGAGTTTGGGAGATTCTCCAGGTTTCTGTTGGTACCAGGCTAGGAAGTCATCAGAGCCATCATTGTACACTGCGCTGCTGACTTTACAGCTCAGAGCGACTGTGTCTCCTGGGAGAACAGATTTCACTGCTGGAGTCTGAGTCACAGTATACTGTCCACTGGATTCTGAAAATAATAATATAGAAACTGATAGTAAATGATTGAATTAAATGATTAAATCACATTAAATTTCAAGCCTTTCTTTAGTTTGCCTGTTTTACTTTTAATACTTATACATTAAGAATTGTCCCACAAATAGATTTTTTTTAAGTGTTTTTCTAAATGATTCTTACCCTGAGTGCAGATGACAAGTGCCCAGATGAAGATGCTGATAAAAGTCATTGTTGTTGTGGATTCTGTTGCCATGAAGGGCAGCTCTCAATCATGAAGTGTTAAACTCACAGGGCTATAAACACTCCCAGAGCACTGAAGCATGTGCTGCCAATGCAAAGTGTCTTTTCTATGCAAATTGTCTTCCTTGGCACAGCAGCCACTTCTAGCCAAGCAGTGCTCTTAAGTTTAAACTCATTTTCAGCTGATGCAGTTTATTTGCCTTTTAGAAAAAAACAAGTTTTATCTGGCAATCAAAAAGAAAAAATAGCTTATAGTTTTCTTTGTGTTTAGTTTGCACAAACACAGCTATTTCTCTCTCTTCTCCCTTCTCTCAAACAATTCATCTTAGCCACAGCCGTGATTATGTAGCTTTGTTACTCAGTATAAATAATTATTAATTGTAAAATATTAAAATCAGACCTGCAGGTTAACAGATCCATCATAAACTTTGTGAAATCAAATCCATTCAAGAAGCAAACATTTTGATTTTGCACATTGCTAATGTTGAGCGAAAAGTTTCCAGTTTTTTCCTGTGGACCCCCTCGACTGTCTCTGAGGACCCCAGGTTAAGAACCACTGCTCTGGATTAAAGAGCATCATTTTATTACTCTCTCTCTCCCTCTTGTGGTTACAGAGTTTAGTGCACTTTGTGCTGTTTGGTGTTTTGACGGAATATTGACGAGTCCCTGCAATGGGGGACCTGTATGGGTGGTTCCATGGTGTAATGGCTAGCACTCTGAAGCCAGCGAGTTGAGTTCAAATCTCGGTGCATTCGTGTTATATTTGTCTCACAGAAACACTTTATACACTGGTTTTGGTTTAAATAACTAATGTTTTAAACTCTGGTTTAGTGTCTTTCATAGTAACTAATATTAGTATATACACTACTGATACTGCAGATTCCACCCTCGCCCCGCAGTGGAGGAGCGACCTTCCTACGGATGTCAGGACTGCCCAGTCCCTGACCACCTTCCGGCACCTCCTCAAGACACACCTCTTCAGACAGGACCTGTAAAACTCAACTCTCCCCTTCTGGACAATATAGCACTCTGCCTTTAATGCACTTTAACTTGCACTTATCTGCTCCCTATTTTACTGTATTTAATCCTGCACTGAACCCAATCTGTAGTATCTTGTATTTCACTTGCACTCGTATCTAACCCTGATGGAACTATCAACACTGTTCTCTGCTCTTGAACTGCCCCGATATCAAATAGTACTGTGTTTTATATTTGCTCTTATATATTCTGCAGTGTCGTGTCGTGTAACGCATATGATCCCGTGGTTGTACGGAGGCCGGTAGTAAACCAGTACACAAGTTAATAGGTGCTGTCAAAAGCATGCTGTTGGAAATGTTAACTCGCTGCGCTGTCCGCTGCTTTCTGATGATGTAAAATCCTCAGCAGCTTTCAAACCCCACGCGCGCAGCAGCAGCGGCTTTGGAATTGAGCGCGCGCATGAGAACGCAGAGACATTCGAAACTGGCGCCATTTCGGATCTCGCGCAGTGTCCGCATCGCATAGAACACAGCGCTGAAAGAGCCAACATGGCGAACTCTGGCATCCAGTTTCATAACCTCCTCCACCCCGCCCTTCCACAGGGAGGCCAGCCAATCAGGCTCACATGCTGGGGATAGAGTGTTTCTACAGCCAATAATACGCGATGGGTCCAACCAGACCCGCCTTCTGCTAGTGACGCTTTCATTTCAGTGCAGGAAATAGAGAGGTTTGTTTTGTTTATGTGTGGAGAGGTGGCTGCAGTCAGTGATGATTTTACACCACGCTGTCTCCTGCTGTTTAAAGTATTTAGGCTGGGATGAAATGTTTTCTAATAATTAGTGAGTTTTGTGTTTGTTTATTACCTGCACGGAGTTCCCTGAAAAGGAAAGAATCCCTTTTCTGTGTTGAATTTCACACACAGAGCGGAGCGCGTCAGTCGCAGCTACAGACAAGTCGAGCTTTTCAATGAGATGATTTACTGAGAAACAAACGCGTTGAAGCTCCAGCAGAGCTCTGCGCGATTCTGAAACACGAAAGGAAAGTTACTCCTTGCAAAGCCTGTTGTTTGTGTTCTTTCTTTATCACACCAGAAGAAGTCATGAATATATTTGAATGGGAAGGCTACAGTAAAAATAAATCTTACTCAATACAAACCGCAGGCGGCGTTTCTGAATGAAGAGGATTCGGCTAGACCAGTGTGAAACTCAAACCAGTGAAGATGGACGCGTCAGTGTCTCCGTGTCGTTGTTTCAAGACGAGCTCGCCTCTACCATCGAGCCCGCAGTGAAAGCGGCTCTACACACCGTCTTGTGCGCGATTACTGAAGCTGTCCGCAGCAAATTCACTGAATTCAGAGTGGAAATGGCTGGAAAGGAGAAAGAGAATGAAAGTCTGAAGCTGAGATTGGAAATATCAGAGAGCGAGCTGAAAGCTGTGCGAGGGGGTTTAAACGCTGCAGATGCAGACATTAAACAGCATTTAATATTTCAAGGTAAGATTGATTTTATTGTGTGGTATTGCTTGGTTAATCCAACACTTTAAACCACCTTCTATTGGAAAGATCTTGGTTAGAATTTCTCTTCAGACACGTTTTAAAGTGTTTGATTATTATAAGCGCTGTTAATAACACAGCTGTGTCCTAATTTATAAGGAGTCTAATCAAGGCATTGTATTATTTTATATATTTAAATATGTATTCTAGAAAGTAAGACAGTACTACAGTTTATTGGTAAATCTTAGCCAGTCTAATTTAGGAGGCTTCAATGGTATCCTTCTGGTAAAGTGATGTTTTGTATAGAGTCCCACTGAGACAGTCACAGACCATATTGCAGAGGGTTAGAATAATGATTTGTGATCTAATATCAACATACAGGCAGCAGCACATCGGGTTTCAGTGTTTGATTGAACTGTTTGACTGCGAGTCTATTTTTAGATCAATGGTTTCATTGTATTCAGCTCCAGTGCTGTTGAGTTTGTCTTTGGTACAGTCGCGGCTCATTCGCTGCTCGTTCTTTTGCTTTAGTCCTGTTTCCTTCTTGTTCCACACACACACATTTACACGTGTCCAGTAATGTGCACATTTCCTTGAGTGCGAAATTTAATATTAATTAATTGCCTTCAGTTAATATTTTAGAAAAACTACTTTGCTACGCAAGAAAAACAAGCTAGCAGAGGATGGTTTCGATCCATCGACCTCTGGGTTATGGGCCCAGCACGCTTCCGCTGCGCCACTCTGCTACGGCTGCCTCATGAATGAATTACCAAGCAGCAGAAAAAAACTGAACTCATCGTTTTAACCAGTCACACGGCAGTGGCCGGGCCGAACCATGGAAACGTTGCAAATCAGAGATGATCCGTTTTCTTTTCTCCCAAATACGTAATGCAAAGTATGCAACTTTTCTGACAACGCCGAAGGGTCTGATAAATGACTTTGTAATTATTTGAGATGCTGCATGTAGGAGCACCATTACCGTTCTGACAAGGTTCCATAGTGTAGTGGTTATCACGTTTGCTTTACACGTAGAAAGGTCTGGGTTTGATCCCCAGTGGAACCATCGTAGTTAATTTTTAAATTAT